>OY101442.1:57113554-57330119 GCA_956483585.1 Gymnocheta viridis | reverse complement strand
TCAGACTTGATCCAATACCTGATCAGACCTGATCGAACCTGATACCATACCTGGTCATTAGTGGTATCAGGTTCGATCAGGTTTTGGATCAGGTTCGATCAGGTCTGATCAGGTATTGGATCAAGTCTGATCAGGTATTGGATCAGGTCTGATCAGGTATTGGATCAGGTCTAATACAAAAACTCCAAAGCATCTATTACTTAATAGTGCTAACATAATTATAATTTTTTTAAAAAGATAAAATGAATTTGCGATACGAATATAACGATCATGTTATTAGAGATGACATTTAAAGAATTAACAGATATATGTAGTCAATGCTAGAGAGATAAATATGGGGTGATCTTGTTGTCAATAAGGATGACTTTATAAATAAATAAGTGGTGATATAGAAAAAGTTTTGATGAATTCATACAACTGTAAGATAGATTTGTTCAGGAATAGATACAAAAGAGATAAAAGCAGATCACAACCGGATAAAAGCAGATCACAACCGGATAAGAATCAGTTCACAACCAGTTAAAAGCAGATACAAACAGTTCATAACCAGATAAAAGCAGATACAGAGCAGATAAAAAGCAGATACAGAGCAGATACAAACCAGATAAAAGCAGATACAGAGCAGATAAAAAGCAGATACAGAGCAGATACAAACCAGATAAAAGCAGATACAGAGCAGATAAAAGCAGATACAGAGCAGATACAAACCAGATAAAAGCAGATATAGAGCAGATAAAAAGCTTTTCATGATCAGATAAAAGCTGTTCAGAACCAGCTAAAAGCTGATTATAACTAAACTTTGAGAATTAGCTTATATAATAAAAAAATAAATAAAAATAAGAAGATGAATAATACAATTGAATTTCTTAATAACATCTGTAAATAAAATCAAAAAACATATCTCTAAGAGATTTTCTGCTAAATGAACCTGTGGAAATCATACGATTTGAAAGAAAGGTAACATTGTATTGTATGTTACAAATTATGTTGGAACTGGAGAGCTATTTTGTTTTTTACCTAAAATATACAACTATATCACTGATGATATCATTATGGATCTCTCATTACATAAGAAAAATTTCAGTTGGATTTTATTATAAGATTATTTTTGTAAGCAAACAAATGAACATAAATAACTTTTGATTTATTTATTGATATTAAAAAAGTAATAAAAGAACAATACTTTTTGTAAATATTTTCACTTATAATAAGATAATGAATCAAAATAGAAATGTAGTCATAGATGTACAGGGTTTCTGTATTAATAATAATTTATTCGCAAAGGAAGTCTGCGTTGTAGGAGTTGATTCAGAAATTAAAACTTTTCTCATTCTACCGCCTTTTAAATATTCAGAATTAACATATAAAGATAGGATTACAAATAAATGGTTGTACAATCATTTACATGGATTATGTTGGAATGATGGAAATTCAACGCTCAACGAATTTAGAGAATATATAATATCATATCTTAAAAAAGAACATTATCATATTATATATGTTAAAGGAATTGAAAAAGTAAAATGGTTAAGTCAACTGCTTGGAGAAATGGGAATATATATATTTAATTTAGATGACTTTAATTGTCCAAATATAAGAACGTTATATAAAAGTAATATTAACATCAATATCTGTAAATATCATAGAAATAGTTGTAAGGAAATGTGTGCTAAAAAAGTGCAATTTTATATAGAAATTTTATTAATTTATATGTAAACAAAGAGAATATTGAAAACATTTAAAACTTTTGTTTAGTTATTTAGGTATTCTGTTGCGAACTAGATCAAATGTATTAAAAAAAGGTCACATCAGCTGAATTAAAGGATCTATTAGATGGATACAGTTGTCATATCGATAAGGAACACAAGAAATTATTCCTGAGAATGATTGAGGAATTAAAAATGTATAGTAATGATTCTTATCCTTTCATATATTTTCATAATTGAATTCATAGATGTAATATTGAAAATATCAGTATACCAAATGTTAATATATGTGCATTTAATTTATATTATAACGAATATATGAATATTAACACAGAAACTTTTTAATTTATATATAAGACTTTTTAAACTATTAACCTATATCTGAAAAGTAAAAGAAATACATATAAATATTTTAATTGTTATGAAATCTGAAAAAGTAAGATAAAAAACCTCCATAATAAATAAAAACACATCATATATATTTCTGTATATCAATTAGTTTTATTTAAAATATTTATTTTAGTATGTATTTTTATTAGATTAGGCTGAAAATAGAAAGAATGCTAGTGATTGTTCTAAGCTTTGTTTAAAAAAAATTTCTGAAAAACACTCGCATTTATACTAAATTATGCTAGCGCATGCCTTAAGAAAAAGCAATATTATAAAACGATGAAGAAAATATTTATTTTTCATAGTAAACAAATTTCTTTTAATTTACAACATTCGGTCATACATTTTTCACATCTGTATGGTGATAAACAGTTACATGTTGAATTCGTTTAGACAGCTGCAAAAACCATATACATTTTTCTATTAGTTTCATTTTCTTTCAACAATCAAAACTGCAAAAAATCAAAACAAAAATCACAACTATTTACGTTATAAGAATTTTCTCGGTATCGCAACATTTATTTTTTCGATAAATGAAAGCGACCAACAAGAAAGTTGGTAGAGGAGCAGACACTCATGAAAATGCCCACTCAAAATTTTTCAATAAAAAAAGATGAACTGCAATAAAAAAAAAGGTAGACAGCAAAGAAAAACAGAAAGGACAAGTGTAATAAAAAAGAGATAGAACGGCACAGGTGTTTAACTTTGCTTAAGAATTTTCCATGTATCTCATACATTTATGTAATGCAAATGCATGTTGGTTTTGTAACCTCTTTTTAAATTTCTGATCCTTTTTCTTTGAAAAAAAATAATAAATATGTCTAATGAAATTGTGAATCCTTATACACATAAATATACGCACTGGGGTGTGAAATAGGTATAGATAACAAGCTAGACGGTAGAGAAGGACAGACAGAAAATGATTCAATGCAAACACACGCACACATGCGCAATATAATAAAATATTCTAACGAGCTCACTCAAACTGACTAATAGCAATATAAATGTGAACACATACATACACGACATATGAATGCATTTAAAAATAGACAATGTTTCACTTTCTCGCACCCTTATTTTTCATTAAAAATAGACAGACAATAGAGGACACAGTCAAACATTTATGGTTTACTTTAAACATAAGAAAAAACACAAGCCCTAAGTTAATGCATCTTATCAAGTGCAATAAAAAGAAAATGCTAATGAATAGACAGAAAGGATAAGGGTAATAAAAATAGACCGAAATGCCCTTTTTTTATTAGTTTCATTTTCTTTCAGCAATCAAAACTGAAAAAAAAAATTAGTAGGGAAGTTCATATTTAACTCGGTGAAATATTTTGTATCTATGAAGAAAATTTCTAGCTTCCTGACAAACATTCAACAGAGTTGTTCAATATAGCTGCCCGGGTAGGGGTGTTCGTACAGAAGTTTCAGGGGGGGATATTCAATAGGGAAGCCCTGACTGACTCTCCAATCAGGCATGTGAAAACAAAAAAAATTTTTACATATAAAATTTTTTTTTTTTTTGAAACCCCTTAATACATAATACAAATTTTATGAAACCTCCTAATACAAACAACCATCCAAGGATGGAAAACGCATTTTCATAATAAATATACTTAATTACCTAACAAAATATATTTTTAACGATCACGTTTCCCAGCCAGGCATGAGCATTATTTTATATGAAAAACTTGATAGAGAACCGGTGTAAACAAACTACTCATAAGCAAATACAAACATACATTTGAAAAAGGTTATACTCCAAATTGGACAACAGAAATTTTTACTATTAAAACAATTCAAAATACATATCCTGCAACATACATATTAGAGGATTATCGTGGTAATCTCATTCAAGGTGGATTTTACGGTGAAGAACTCTCAAAAACTAGATTTCCAAATACATATCTAGTTGAAAAGATTATTAAAACTAAAGGAGATAAAGCGTATGTTAAGTGGTTAGGATTTACTAATGAACACAATTCTTGGATAAGTAAAGATGAAATATTATAGTTGAAACAAAATATTTATAATTATTGTATTAAGAACTATTGCATTTACTATTAAAAATTATAATGTAAATTCAAAACAAAAAAGATTAAATTAAAATAAAAACGCTTTTTATAAACCATATTGTGTGTTAAACTTTATTCATTTACAATCAAGCAGGCACAATGTCAATAACACTTACTCTGAGCTCCAACACTTCAGAGTTATCAGCCAATTACTTCCCTCCTATTGAGTTAAATGAGACATATGAATGTGCTCTAACTGATTTTCATTCGTATAATAGCATTCCAAATATTGATGTCTACAATAATTTGTTTCATATAGGTGAAAATGTGATTGAAATACCAATTGGATCTTATGAATTGAATGACATAGTTGATTATATAGAGGAAGAATACAAACGATATGGTAGAGAAAATAAAATTTTTATAGAAGCCAATAATAACACAATGCAGGTTAAAGTTAATAGCTCTACGGATCCAATATATTTTAATAAGGAAAATACAATTGGAAAACTCTTAGGATTCAACGATAAAATCCTAACTCCAAACGAAGATCATTATTCAGATCTTCCAGTTAATATTTTCAAGGTGAATCTATTACGAATTGAAAGTAGTATCACTGTTAATACATATATGAACAATTCCAAATCGCATACACTACACGAGTTTCCGATTAATGTGCCTCCAGGCTATAAAATAGCTGAGATTCCTAGAAACCTCATTTATTTACCTGTGAACTCCAGAGAGGTAGGTTCACTAACGCTACGAGTAGTTGATCAGTACGGCGATTTAATTAATTTTCGAGGAGAGGAAATAACAATAAGAATTCATTTAAGACCAACTAAGTAATGTTGATATACAACTCAAGTATATCGAAAAATATAACAACAGCAACAACATACAACCCTAAAACATTATCACAACCTAAACCACAATTGAAAAGATCAGTTCATCAAAAAACGCTGACAACAGCAAATAAAAATTTTCTAAAGTTTCTTAATTTCAAACTGAAGACAAAATGAGTTCAATAATAAATGTATTGGATAAGCCATTATCTGATGAAAATATAATCAAAAAGGACTATCATACATATGTGCCATACCTACAATCTTACAACAATAATGATGAAATACGCATTTCAATACAAAATCAAGATTTGTATGTTTTACCTAGTGAAAGTTATATATATGTAGAAGGATCTGTAGTAGATGAGAAAACCTCTAAATCTACAGGTAATTTCAAATTAAAAAACAACTTTGTGGCATATCTATTTGATGAAATTCGCTATGAGCTGAATGGCATTGAAATTGATCATACAAGATATTTAGGAGCCACAAGCACCATAAAAAACTTGGTTTCTTTATCACCAACGGAAAGCACAGGAATGCAGAATGCTGGTTGGAATAAAATTGATGATTTGAAACTTGTAAATGGCTACTTTAATTTCTATGTACCACTTAAGATGCTTTTAGGATTCGCTGAAGACTATAATAAAGTTATACTAAATGGAAAGCATGAATTGATATTCTTACGTAATAAGAATGATGAAAATCTTCTACACTCGAACGTTTCTACTGAAAAAGCAAAACTTGCAATTTCACTCATCTCATGGAGAATTCCACACGTACAATTATCTGATCTTTGTAAGCTGAATATGATTAAAATTATTAGCAATGGTGCTTCTATACCGATGGCATTCCGTAGTTGGGATTGTCATGTAAATCCACAATTAAATACAGGAACAAGTCATATTTGGAATGTTAAATTAGCCGCAAGTAGAGAACGCCCCCGTTTTGTATTGATTGCTTTTCAACAAGAAAATAAGTTTGTTCATTGTGATCTGACCAATTTAAAAGTTCATTTAAATTCAGTATCATACCCATATGATGATCTAAATATTAAATTTAAAAATGAGCGTTATGCAATTCTATATGATATGTATCTAAGATTTCAACAGAGCTACTACATGAGAGAGTCTCAGCCGCTTCTCACCGCTCAAGAATTTAAAAATAATGCACCGATTATTGTAGTAGATGTTAGCCATCAAAACGAGTCGCTCAATAACGGACCAATTGATATAAAAATTGAATTTGAAACAGACACATATATTCCATCAAAGACATCAGCTTTCTGTATTCTTATTCATGATCGTATAATTGAATATATTCCTATAAAAGGACAAGTTCGGAAACTCTTATAAATTCAGTAATATGGAGGATAACAAGGTTTTCATAGACTTGCAAGGTTTCAAAAGTAATTCAAACAAATTTATTGCCAAAGAAGTAGCAGTTGTTTTCAACAATAATGAACACACCAATTTCATTATAAAACCTCCATATGATTTCCAATGTTTATCGGCAAAAAAGCAGAGAGAAGCAAATTGGTTAACAAAAAACTATCATCATCTATACTGGAACGATGGATCAGTATCATTTCAAAGCGTTTGCAGATTTTTGAAAGACAACTTAAAATATAATCTAAGTTAAAGGTGAAGAAAAGAAAAAATGGTTGGAAGAAATGATTCATCAAACAATTGTTAACATTGAGAATATTGCCTGCATCAACTTTAAACAAATGAATAGCAAGTATCCAGACGATTTCTACTGTGACTATCACAACTATGGTATTTGCGCCAAAAGAAATGCAATTTTACTTAAAAAAGAGACTTCAAAATAAAGAAAATACACATGTTTATTCACTGTTTTATATTAAAAAATTCAACATTTTTTTTTATTTTTTATTTAGTTTTTTTTTTTTCTTAAAAAATCTTAATAATAATACAGATTAAATTTTATAGATTAATAAAAATATGGAAAAAACTTTATACAATATTTGCTTTTTATTTACAAATGATTTGGGCATAGGTAAGAACACCAAATGAAATAATAGTAAATAAATAAATCAATAATTAAATTAATAAATAAATTAAATAAATAAATTAATAAATAATATAATAAATCAATAGAAACTAATAAAAATAGGATAAAATTAAATCGTCATTGTCATCTTACAGGTAATATTAAAAATAAAACATATTAATCTATATCCAATGAATAATTAATTCTATCTATATAATGTCCCCAAGCACGCGTTTTTATATTATCTTCCATAATATTTCTCTTGTCATCAGAAGAGCTAAGCACTACTTTATATAGTTTTTGAGTATACAACTGGTGTGCTTTGGATCTGAATAAAAACATTTCATCTGACAAGATCTCACTTTCAAATAAACATTTCTTGTAGTCATTAATGGTCAACTTTTTAATTACAGACTTTTTAACCCCCTTTGATTTTTTAACATCTTCCGAGTGAAGAGTCGACAGAGAATACATTTTTGATCTTAAACCTACAAACTCTGTCATTATATCTCCCTTGTTTTCATCTTTCATCATTCCTAAAACCTTCTTATTGAGTAGCGGTAAATGAAATTGATTATCTATAGGATATTCTGATGTGTCAAAATTCAAAGTAATATCGTTACGGATGTCATCGTAAAAATCATCAGTTTGAATCGAGTAAATAAAAGAATCAGTATCCATATAGTTGAGAGAAATGTTATCTCCGAATTTAGGCTTCATGAAACCATAATGGAAATCATACATTTTCCACTTGGATAACTCTAGTACTGTAAAGCCAACGTATATAGGTTTATTATACTCTGGTTCCATTTTTTTCAACTCCACCGCATACATATCATCAGAAAATTTCGACAAATGCATAAAATTTGGTTTTGCAATTAATGCTCTGAGACCCAAATGATTTCTGTTTGTTGATTCCCATGATGAAGTAATTCTAATGTCCCTACGTTTTTCAATGTTTTCCATTGTCTTCCCATAAACAGCATTGTTTAAAAGTTTAAAAAAAATCTTTTTCAAAGTTATTTTTAGCATTTGTTCTATGGAATGTATTTAAATCAATATATTTTTTAAGCCAAGGGGATTGTCTAAATTTAAGGATTCTACGGATTTGTTTTAAAATGAGACCATTTAAAATGGCTTGTTTTAAAACTCTATAATGTATAGTATAACTTGTTTTAGGGTCTAAGTCTGCAATCAATTTTTTGAATTTAGATCCTCCAACTGTCTTATTTTGAGGACAAAATGGTAAATCATTGTGTAGATCATGTATTGAGTCGGGATACTCTATATCCACCTCTAATATGTAACCATATTGTGATGTATCAGATATTTTTTCCACATCAAAATCAGGATCACATACCCACTCAAATTCTCCACAGGGAAGATATTCTGACATTGCCCACCCATATAAATTATTCGCATCTAAATACATTAAATATTCAGATGGTTTTGTAACATCAAAATCTTCTAAATACTTATGGTTGGCCTTAGAATATCTTTGTGAGCATTGAACTAGTCCACCTCTTATTCCATTTTGCATGAACATATACATTTCGGAATCAGTAAACAGCTCTAACGTAACCTGAGTGGTTTTGAGCATAGCATCCCAAGATAGACCTGGTGCTGGAAAAACAATAAGATTTTGAACCCGATTGCAAAATTGTGAAATTCAGATTTTTGTAAACATACGCATAAACTTATTTTTTTTTTTTGTGAGCTTTGCAATATAAACTTATAAATACAATTTACAGACCACCAACAAATTTGAGAAAAAAATATTTCTGTATAGAATAAACAAAAATATTTAAGACTGCAAAATTTTCTGTGTAGTCAGATTATGATGAATAAATGTTGAAGTCTGCATAATTATGAAAACTTAAAGAGAAATCAAAAACATATGTACATAAAACAGACTCAAATTATAAGGAATAAATCTCAAAGCCAGCAGAATTATGAAAACAAAGAAAAATCAAAAACATATGTACATAAAACAGACTCAAATTATAAGGAATAAATCTCGAAGTCAGCAGAATTATGAAAACAAAGAAAAATCAAAAACATACATGAAAACAGACTCAAATATAAAAAAAGAACAAAAAATAAAATATGCTATATATATCTATATAGCCAAATTATAAGGAATAAATCTCGAAGTCAGCAGAATTATGAAAACATAAAGAAAAATCAAAAACATATGTACATAAAACAGACTTAAATTATAAGGAATAAATCTCGAAGTCAGCAGAATTATGAAAACAAAGAAAAATGAAAAACATACATGAAAACAGACTCAAATATAAAAAAAGAACAAAAAATAAAATATGCTATATATATCTATATAGCCAAATTATAAGGAATAAATCTCGAAGTCAGCAGAATTATGAAAACATAAAGAAAAATCAAAAACATATGTACATAAAACAGACTCAAATTATAAGGAATAAATCTCGAAGTCAGCAGAATTATGAAAACAAAGAAAAATCAAAAACATACATGAAAACAGACTCAAATATAAAAAAAGAACAAAAAATAAAATCTACTAAACCTCATTAATACAACGATACCAAAGTGATCACAACATACACACAGACACACACACACACACATTCAAACTCACTCTCATACACACGCTATGACGTCAGTGATGACGACACACCTAAAATAATCAGTAATAAACACACTCTCTGTCAACAAAATATTTCTCTGCCACGATTCCATCAGCAACACACCAAACGGCATAAACACACACCCCCGCTATGACGTCAGTGATGACGCACCTAAAACAATCATATATACACACATTCTCTGCCAACAAAAAATATCTCTGCCTACATACCAACATAATATGACGTCTGTGATGACGATGCATTTAAAATAATCAGATATACACACATGGTCTGCCAACAAAAAATTCACTGCCTAGATACCAACAGAAACACACCCAACAACATAAACACACAACCAACCAACATAGCACAGGCAAGCAAAAGAACATACACACGCACACACACAACCAACATAGCACAGGCAAGCAAAAGAACATACACACGCACACACACAACCAACATAGCACAGCCAAGCAAACGAACCTACACACACACACTCACACAACGAACATAGCACAGGCAAGCAAACGAACCTACACACACACATAAAAAAACTAGAGGATGGCAACACTGGCTCGCTCAAAAGTAATGGGGACAATAGACATGCGCGACTGCGCTGCCGGCAGCATAATCATAAAGAATACATTCAATACCACCAAATTCGTACACACACCAATAAGATTAAGAGATATAACGAAAAGAGAGGAACAAATTCGATTAGTACAAGAAACACACGAGAGAGCACATAGAGGCTATAAAAATAATATACACGAACTATTAGAACAATATTACTGGCCGGACATGAGAAAACACTGTAAGGCATTTAATAAGAAATGCACTGCATGTTTGTATGGTAAATACGAACGCAACCCAACAAAAGAACCATTACAACACTCGGATATTCCCGAACATCCAGGGGAATACATACATATAGACATTTATTTCAACGAGCATAAACAGTATCTTCTAGGTATAGATAAATTCTCTAAATACATAGTTATCAGAGACATCGACTCAAAGGCTGATATGGACAGAAAACTAGAAGAAATTCTCATTAATAATTTTCCGAACTGCAAACGATTAATGACAGATAATGAAAAATGTTTGAATACGATCATGGTGAACCAAATGTGTATAAAACATAACATTAAAAAGATACAAACCCCAGTACACAGGTCTAAAGCAAACGGACAAGTCGAATGAGCACACAATTCAATATCGGAACTATCCCGAATTTTTAAGATACATAAAGAAACATCAGCAACGGAGGAGTTATTCCTAGCGGTAAAAGAAATAAACAACTCTACACATTCAGTTACAGGATATAAACCCAAAGATATTCATTTTAATTTAATAAAATTATCTAAGGAGAATATACAAAATAAATTAAGAAATGCTTCGCAGAAGACACTACAAAGGTTAAATCAAGGATCAAAGCATAGGACATTTCAACAAGGAGATCAAGTGTTGGTAGCTAGAACTAACATCAGAAGTAAGAGCGATAGCAGATACAAAAAACACATAGTTCAGGAAGATCGTGAGGACACTAAACTCAAGGAGGGCAGATCATACATAAAAATAATATAAAAAATTATGTACTTACCAAAAATGAGGATAACATTCCTAACATCACTAATCATGGTCATCACAACCGCAACAATAATTCAAGCAGACGTTAAACTACAAAATCTAACAGGGAAAAAATACGTATTGCCAAGAGGTGACGACGCATTGTTATTCGACAATTATTCTTATTTATTTCATGTAAGCAACTTAACAAAAATATTCTCGCCGTACAGGCAAGTGCTTAGTGGTAATTACAAGCCTAATGTAGAAGAACAAATTTGGATTGAAAAAATTGAAATTCTTACAAAACAGCTAACAGAGCATAATATTCAGAGAAGAGGAATAAATTTTTTAGGTTCCGCCTTGAAATTTATTACGGGTATCCCGGATCACGATGATGTTATAAAAATAGAGAAAGCCATTAACACACTAATTGAAAATAATACAAAACAAAAATTAATAAACTCTAGATTCGAAAAAATTCTTAATACCATCAATCGGGAAAATATAAAAAACCATATAATCTTAGAACAAGTGCATGACCAACTTTTATTAATAACACGAACTATTAATGCAGCAAAAAACAATGAATTCTTATCGGAAGCTTTGGACATGGAGGATTTGAGGGAAGTGATTACACATGAATTAACAAGAACCCCAATAATTAACATAATGGAAAACGCAGACATACACATCGCTAGAACTTATGAACTCATAATCACCATATACAAATACCCGGTACTAACTAACCAATGTGACTATTTTAAGGTAACTCCAATTAGTTTTAGACACGGAAAAATTGTTACTGACCAGGAAATAGCAAGATGCGGGAAGGACTATGTTAGGATCACAAAGTGTAAAAATAATTTGGGCAAATATATTTGCAAACGAAACAATAACACGGACGACAACTGTATCATACCATTACTAGAAAATCAGAGCGCTAAATGTTCAATTATTCAAGAGTACAATCAACCGCTATTACAAATTGACGAAGGATTTATATTATTAGACAGAACTCACACTGTAAATAACCATACGACAACAGAAATAATATTAGTAGAATTCACGGACGAAGTACATATAGATAACATAACTTATAAAAACATACATGCCGGATTGCTAGAAGCAATACACACTAAACATAGTGAAAGTTTTGAGATAATGAAAATTTTATATACAGACACAGAATATGCATTTAATAACTTAGACTCATTAAAGAAATTTTATATACCTGTAGAAAATTACCCCTTTAGGTCATTTATTTACTTAATAATAATTACAACTGGAATTATTAGTTGTCTTTACACAGCTATAAAAATATCCAAATATTGTATAATATACAGACAACGCAAAGCAGACGAAAATTTTAAAGTTCTTTATAGAAATGAGCTAGTAAAGCTACAAAAATATTCTCGCCGTACAGGCAAGTGCTTAGTGGTAATTACAAGCCTAATGTAGAAGAACAAATTTGGATTGAAAAAATTGAAATTCTTACAAAACAGCTAACAGAGCATAATATTCAGAGAAGAGGAATAAATTTTTTAGGTTCCGCCTTGAAATTTATTACCGGTATCCCGGATCACGATGATGTTATAAAAATAGAGAAAGCCATTAACACACTAATTGAAAATAATACAAAACAAAAATTAATAAACTCTAGATTCGAAAAAATTCTTAATACCATCAATCGGGAAAATATAAAAAACCATATAATCTTAGAACAAGTGCATGACCAACTTTTATTAAAAACACGAACTATTAATGCAGCAAAAAACAATGAATTCTTATCGGAAGCTTTGGGCATGGAGGATTTGAGGGAAGTGATTACGCATGAATTAACAAGAACCCCAATAATTAACATAATGGAATACGCAGACATACACATCGCTAGAACTTATGAACTCATAATCACCATATACAAATACCCGGTACTAACTAACCAATGTGACTATTTTAAGGTAACTCCAATTAGTTTTAGACACGGAAAAATTGTTACTGACCAGGAAATAGCAAGATGCGGGAAGGACTATGTTAGGATCACAAAGTGTAAAAATAATTTGGGCAAATATATTTGCAAACGAAACAATAACACGGACGACAACTGTATCATACCATTACTAGAAAATCAGAGCGCTAAATGTTCAATTATTCAAGAGTACAATCAACCGCTATTACAAATTGACGAAGGATTTATATTATTAGACAGAACTCACACTGCAAATAACCATACGACAACAGAAATAACATTAGTAGAATTCACGGACGAAGTACATATAGATAACATAACTTATAAAAACATACATGCCGGATTGCTAGAAGCAATACACACTAAACATAGTGAAAGTTTTGAGATAATGAAAATTTTATATACAGACACAGAATATGCATTTAATAACTTAGACTCATTAAAGAAATTTTATATACCTGTAGAAAATCACCCCTTTAGGTCATTTATTTACTTAATAATAATTACAACTGGAATTATTAGTTGTCTTTACACAGCTATAAAAATATCCAAATATTGTATAATATACAGACAACGCAAAGCAGACGAAAATTTTAAAGTTCTTTATAGAAATGAGCTAGTAAAGCTACAGGCTAATACAGTTTAAATCGGGACGATTTAATTTAGGAAGGGGAGAGTTAAGGAACACTACAACCTCAAGGTTGTTAAAACAAAGATACAAAACATACTTTAAGACACAAACATTAGCTGTAATAAAACAAAGATTATTTGTAATAAATCAAACATGTCAAATTTACTAAAGATTATTTGTAATAAACCAAAACCAAGCACGTGAAAAGTTATTTGTAATAACATGCTAAATTGTAATCGAAATAAAGATAAAAACACTTTAGGACAAAGACATTCATTTCAGGGAAATATCAAATGTAAACATATTCTAGAGATAAGAAAATATAAAACACATTTTTAGTAAACACAATTTACAAACAAACAACCCAAGAAAAGGGCATGTTAATAAACATAAGATAAAGAATGTACATTTTCATAACTAACCCTAGTTTAAGCAAACAGGCACTAAAACTCAACATTATATAAAAAGATTATTTTTAGACATGAAGGCAGTCTAAATTTAACACGAGTCTTAATCGAACATCAGTATTAAGTGTAAACATAAGTGTAGTTTAGATTAATTTTTTAAAGGAATAAATAAAGAAAGCGCATAGCCGCTTAATAAATTAATTTTTTTAAAAAATCTAAAAAGAGAAATCTTTAACTAGCTCAATGGTGAGCTCTAGAATAAAATAAGAAAAATCGTTTTTTAAATTATTTTTTAAATATAATCATTACAAGGTCCTGTCTGGTACACACTGGGTAGCATATTATAAGAACATCGATGAAAAAGAGTATTTCGACAGTTTTGGAAACTTACAACCTTCTTCGGAAGTACTCAAATATCTTGGTACAAATATAAAATACAACTGTAATCAACATCAGAATTTTAATACATTTATCTTTTCTTTATGAAATAACTAAGAAAGATTAAATAAAAACACACAATCATCTATATTTTACAAAACTCTTTAATGGCTTTTTTATTTATAATTTACTAAACAGAATTAATTTATTTTAATGCCAAACGGGATATTGGTTATTTTGAATTAAAAATTCATCCATTTCACTCTCAAGAATTAGGCCGCACTCTCCTTCTCTGCATAGTTGAAATGATCCACTCGAGAGATCCTTAATTTCTTCATCTGTTAAACTATTATATTTTTTGGTGAGAAACATTATGTTGTTTTCCAACTCAACTTTTAGTGTTGGTCCATATTTTGTTGTTATCCGTGATATATTTTGAATAGGATATTTAACTGTTATATCCAGATCCTTAATGTGAATTAAGGATTTACTATTCAGGGAATTAAATTTTGTTTTTAGATTTTTCACGGACTTCGTTTTTGATTGGGATCTTGTCACTTTGAATCTTTAATTGTAATTGAACTTAAAAGTAGCTCCGATACTTCCAAGAAAATATTTATGGTTAAATAGGGAATAAGTGGGGGATAGTGATAGGGTGAAGGGGATAGAGATAGATAGTAATATAAAATTGGTATAAGAGGGAGAAGGAAATAATACATAATTTTAGATACTTTTTGGTTAAATATTCCGGAAAAAAATCATCAGTATCGACAATTCCATTTAAAAAGTAAGCAGAAACAAATTTAATACGGATATTAATAAAATGAGTCAAATAAGAAGGAGTCTAAATAAATTCATAAGAGATTTTGATAGCTTCAGACTATACGACCATTGGGAAATGATCAAATTTTTCCAAAATATGCTGGACGAAAATGAGGAATATGATGTAATGGAAGATGAAGACAACACAGAAGGACATTTTAAATGCTGTCCGTGGTATGATCCGAAATGTGAGGAAGGACCTGACACTTGTAGGTGTTCTACATACTTTCTACGGAAGCAATATTAGAAAATTTAATAGTCTCATACTATGAAATGTTTCAAACTTTTGTTACGCGCGGGTTATAGGAAAAAATTCCATCACTGTGCTAGAAGTACAAGGCGGCATGTTTGATGTTACATCGGCTAGTTTTGTCGGCTAAGGCGTGGATTTTTATACTTCTAGCATAGAACACGTATCACAAAAAAAATCTTCATGCCATATTTATAAGCTGCCTATGAGCAAAGGGAAACTTAAAACTTTAAATATCTAGAACTTGTTAACCATACAGTGGTCGGATAATTGACCAGAGGTCAGATGTTTTGACCAAGAGTGCATTTTTCCCTCCCCATTTATACTCTAGCGAGTACGCCTTTGACGACTAAGACACTCAACTTTTTTTTTATAGTCGTCCCTATATCGAAATTTGTGACAAAAACACTAACTTAGGTTACACTCCGTAAGGTTTAACACTTCCTTTATTTTAGGACTTAGAAATTCATGATGGCTTTATTTATATACATATTTTAGAAATTAGGAAAATTTTAAATTTTTCTTTTTTTATGAACTAAAATACTAAGACATTACAAAAAAATTTTAATTACAATTAAGGTATTTTTAATTCAGTGAGTTATTTTACGAAAATAGAATTAGTTGCTCCTATATGTACATGTTATTCTGCCTCATTTACAATTATATCAAAACTTTATTATTCATTAAAAGGTTTATTCGGTAATAAATTTCATTGAATCTCGTATAACGAGGACGAAGTGTGAATAAAAAGATTATTATGTACTCATTGAACTCAACCAAAAAAAATTATAAAGAGGACCACAGAAATGTATGTAATGAAATATAGAGAAATGAAAGAAAAAAAATTTTATTCTGAATTTCCTATATTCGCCGCATTTTACAAAGAATGCGACCACTTTATGTACAATGCATTATGTACATAATTTAATCATTATATCTCTAATTTTTTTAACAATTTAAGTAGAAAAAGAAAGGTTTTAATTTTTACTTACAGTTTTAATTATTTATGTTCAATCTGGTGATGTCATTAAAGGCCTTTAATGAAAAAATTTATGAATGAAATATACGTAGTAATTTTTTTGGAGATGAATTTAACACTGGAGTGAGTGTTGTTATATATAAAGTAGAAATTTAAGGTAAATTATGTTAAAGTTTAAAGATAATTTAAGCTAGTGCAGTGGTTTTAGTGCGATGATAATCTGATCCACTTTTTTTTAACTTATCTGGTATTATGAATTATGGTATGATTTTCTTTTTATATGAAGGTGGTCAAACAATTCCTTTTCCAGCATGTGATCAGTACGTAAATCTTCTTTCGCTTCAGGTTTCCTATTTTATTAAAATACTAAGGCCACCCAGTTTTAGCCAGTTTATTTTTCTAGGGGAGAAGCTTTTAAAAATTTTTTCCTTTAGATGAACTGGCTTTAGCCAGATTTAATCTTTTATCTTCCTCCACGACTGAATGCTGTAATGAGGAAGTTTTTGTTCTTTTCTAGAAGAGCTTGAAATATTAGACATGTTATATCTCGTACTTACTTTAATAATCCCAAATCTTTTATAACTGGAATAGTTTTTGTTTTAAATAGGTTGATAAAACCCCAAATATATCGAAATGTGTTAGGGTTAGGTTTATTTTTCTATAGTGAACTGATTTCAAGGAAATACTACTTTATTCAATCACGTTTTCTTAACAATTGAAAGGAAGTGAAATGAAATTATAGAAATGTGGTCTCATTACTAAAGTTGAGTACTCGAATACTCACCGAAATAAAACAGCTGCAATTTTGTGACGATAGCAAGTGAAAACCGCAATACTTCCTAAAGTGTGTGTATGCCATCTCTACTGCCTTATCGTAACTTCTTAAGTGAATTGCTGTTAAAATTTAAAATATTTCAGCAAAATCGGCAACAAAGCTGCTTCATTATGAAGTGAAGCTAAAATAATGAACAGGGGACGATTTTTGATATGGTTTGCTTAAATATGAATGTTAATTTGAATAATCTCTGAAAAGGTATTTAAGAGAAGAAGAGAGAAGAGTTTTTTCTTTATAACGTGGGGCACAACCCTCTTTAGCCGGGTAATTATGACTTTAAATCCTTTGCATGAAATCTACCTATATAGGTTTCTTTCATATCCTCCAGATCGTAAAGATTATTTCCTATTCTTCTTTTAACCCTACATTTTAGAAATTTCGGTAGAAATTTTGAATTTATGGATTTTGCTAGATTGCTTAATACATGATTTTTTATAGACCAATTGACCTTCGTAAAATGTCTTTGGTCGTGATCTTAAATTATAGCCCTTACTGGCCTTTTCATGTGCAATATTTAAATTAGTGCGTATCTTTTCCCTAATTTTAAATAATTTATCAGAATGATAGGAAATATTCGAATCATCGCCACGATTTAACCCCAATTTATCAAGAATTTGTAGCACGTTCCATGCTGGCACATATTCTGCCCAAAAGTTGCATAGTATGGTGTGCACTGAATTGTAGAATGGTAGTCGCTTCTCATAATAGTCAATATTTGTGGAATGTATTTATCCCAATCGGTGTGATCTGTATGGTCTTCCAGAAAGTAACGAAGTTTGGTAATGATTTCTCTATTTGCTCTTTCGGAGGCGTTAGATTGTGGTGCATAGAACCCTGTTTTAATATGAAAAATATCATACATTTCCATAAACTGTTTCATTTCCTTTGAGACAAACTGCCTGCCGTTGTCGCTATGGAAGTACACCAGGTACACCAAATGAAGGGAAAATGTCATTTTGAAAATACTGAGTTACATTAGCAGAGGTAGCCGCTCTGAAAGCTTTTAAAAACAAATATTTCGTTAGGTGATCCAAGCAAATAAAAATTACCGTATTTTTATTTTTACTGGCAGGATATGGTCCCAAAAAATCACAAAATAATCTTTCAAAAGTCCTCGTAGTTATGAAGGCATTACCCATTAGAGGTCTTAAAGTCTGATTTGATGACTTCATTAGCTTACATTTATCGCACCCATTTACAAAAAGCTTTACATTCCTGGCCATTGTTGGTCAAAAATATTTTTGTCGAATACGACTCAAAGTTTTTGCATATCCACCATGGCAGGTGGTAGTTGTGCAATGATTGGCTTTCAAAATGGTGTCTACTAAAGATTCTGGAATCCAAAGCCTCCATAGACTATCTTCTTCAGCTTGTGCACCTTCTCTGAACTTTACCCTCTTATATACTAGCCCCTCTAATATACAAATATCTGGTAAAGAATCCTTGTTTTTTTCCACCGTTTTCCGAAGTTCATGTAGTCAGCGCCATTAAAATTCTCGGACGACAAATCAATTTCTATAGGTAAATTTGCAAGAGTAATTTCATCAACATCTATTCTAGATAGCGTATCTGGGACAATATTAAGGGCACCTTTACGATGTTCTATAATAAAATCGTACCTTTGGAGCTTTAAACTCCACCTAGCTAGGCGACCACTTAAATCCCTTTGGGACATCAACCATTGCAAGCTTGCGTGGTCGGTGATTATTTTAAAAGGTAAACCCTCTATATATGGCCTGAGACGATTCACGCAAATCATTGCTGCCATACATTCAAGCTCCGTCACGGTATAGTTTCGCTGGGCCTTATTAAGTTTTTGTGAAACATAAGAAATAGGATGTTCTTTTCCATTATTAGCGCACTGAAAAAGCACACCACCTACACCAACTTTTGAAACATCACATTGAATAATAAATGGGCGCTTGAAATCGGGTTGCGCAAGAACTGGCGCAGTGCAAAGAGCATCTTTTAGTTTAAGGAAAGAATTCTTCGCTGATGCTGTCAAAGAAAATGGTTTCGAACCGTTTTTAAGGCAATCAGTCAAAGGGCCTGCCATATCAGTAAAATTATTTATGAACGAACGATACCAATTTGCCATACCAACAAATCTACGGATCTGACGCGGGCTTTTTGGTAGAGGAAAATCACTAATACTTTTAACTTTGTCTGGGTCAACTTTCAAAACCCCATTGCCTACAATGTAGCCCAAGTAGCGAATCTCCTTTTGACAAAATTTACTTTTACCTACGTTGATGGTCAATTTGGCATTTCGCAGACATGACGCCACGTCGGCTAAAACTTTTATATGGGTATCGAAATCTGAGGAACAAACCAGAAGGTCATCGAGGTAAATGAAGACATGCTCTCTGAGACGCGATGGAATGACACGGTCCATAAGGCGGCTCATAGTCTGTGGCCCATTACATAGGCCGAATGGCATTCTTGTGTATTGGAACAGTGGTTTTCCGGGTATGGCAAACGCGGTCTTTTCTTTCGATGATACCGTTAACTTTATTTGTAAAAAGGCATCCTTCAGGTCTATTCCCGTAATAAAAAACGTATCCTGCAACCTACTAAGTAATCCATTTATGTGGGGTAGCGGGTACGAGTCCTTTTTCGTAACCGCATTCAATTTTCGTGAATCAACGCATAATCTCACTTTTCCTGGTTTTCTCACTAGTACCACTTGTGAGCACCAGGGCGAGTTTGATTCTTCTATTACCCCCATTTTGAGAAGTCGCTTAACCTCCTGGTAGGCTTCCTCCTGTCTTGGTGGAGACATTGGATAATGTTTAGACTTTATTGAAACAGCATCCATTGTGTCAATGTGGTGCTCAACCAACACAGTGCAGCCTAACCCAAGCTTTTCATATGAAGGGAACTGGAGGATTACTTTATCCAAATTAAGTTGTTGTTCAGGTGATAGAATATGAAAGTTCGGATTTTCATTATCAATAATGAGAGATGCAACAGTCGTTGCATGAATTGCTGGTATAAGATCTGGAGCTAAGGCAAACTCACTCCAGAAATTTACTCCCAAATAGGCTTCCTGTGTTAGCGAAGGAACTAAATAGAAAATTATTGATCTAGTTACGCCTTTGAAATTTACTGGAAGATGACAATATCCTAAAACTATATTCCTTGATCCATCAGCCGTACTAATGGAAGCTTTTATGCGCTTATAAGAAAGATTATTTCCTTCAATAAATTCCATACAATTCCTTCCCAGTACAGACACGTTTGCCCCTGAATCTAATAATCCATTAAGTGTCTTGCTCAGAATTTCAATCTTTACAAAAGGTCGATTATCTGGGCTTGATAAAATAGAAGACTCAATTAGCTTGCGGAATTCCTTTCTTTTTCTGAATCTTTTTCTACAGTTCAAAATTTTGTACCCGACGTTTTGATTTTTACTTGTGGAAATTGGATAAACAGTTTTCGTATTTTCTATGGGGAGATTATTTAAATCATCATTTCTGTTTAAAACTTTCGATTTGGAATTGGATGAAGGATTTTTAATATCAACAGAATAAACAGTAGGGTTTTCAGATTCTGAAAAGTTTAGTGTAGACTCGGGGTCTGAGGTAACGAACGAGAGTCCCCGGCAGCCAGCTCGCTCACCTTGCGGTTTCCCAAATATTACTTTTACATTTCACTGTTACTACGCCCTTTTGGCCACATTTGTAACAGAAAACATTTCGAACTTCATCTGGGCAATAAATGTAAGAATGCCCATAAGATGAGCAATTCCAACATTGAATCTTAGAATAATCTGGCTTACTGCGCTTAGAATATTCGATTGCTTCTATTTGGGGGTCAGTAGTTTCCGATTCAGCATCTTCGTTTATCTCAATTTCAACCTCACTTATGTTTCGCCCCTGATTGTTAACAATCGGTTGAAATTTGTTATCACGAATCAACTTTTCAGCTTTTCGTGCAATTTCTTTTAATTCCTCTAAGCTGTTTGGCTCCGAGTTAAAAAGTAAAAATTTCAGATTGGTACTTAAATTTTTTTTCATAATTTCTATCAATGTCTTCTCGGGATATGGTACCCTCAATCAACTGTTCATAGATACAACAAAAGCATGAAAGTCATCATAGCATTCCTTAAATTGCTGTCTTCGCATCGAAATTCTCAATTGTACTTCATAATCTGATTCTAGACTACCGAACTCCTTTTTCAAAGCAGACTTTAATAAATTAAGAGAAACATTCGGGTTTAATTGCAAGAAAGTCCAATACCACTTCTCCGCTCTACTTGTTAAAAATATATGAAAATTAGACAAAAGATGTTCTTCGGAACATCTGGTGCGACTTGCAAGCATTTCTAATTTGAATAAAAAATCAGATACAGGTCCGTTGCCATCATATTCGATTTTCCACTTTTCCAATTTCATGTTATTTGATGTGTTTTCAGCAAAAGAACTATTGTACGCATTTGAATGGTTACTTCTAGCATGATCAACACGACTTAATCCTATTGTTTCCCGATTGTTACTAGTAAAGGTTGGCTCAAAATTTGATCTTGGATACTCTGGGATATTTTGGCTTTTATTTGCACCAATATTGGAAATACTTTCCTTTAAGTTTAACAATTCCTTACGAAATTCTTCTTTTGTTACATTTAATGTTTTCTGCATAAGAACCCTTACGAAGTCAATTTGACTTAACTCAACTGGTTGAAGATTAGACGGAGTTGGATTAAAACCCGATGCTAAGTCCGAGAACGGATCGCGATTCAAAATATTAGTACTATTTTCCTGTGTAGAAGATAAATTTAAGTCTTGGTTTTCCATTGTACAAATTTTTAAATTATCCGGTTTGCTATTGGTCAACAATGATTTAGATCTGTTCGAAATTTGTGGTATTTCAAGATTACGTAATCTGTCGATAGGGTTTTGTGGTTGTTGCGCTTTACTTGCAAACGAGGCGGTTTTACTAACTACAATTATTTTTTGCGAATTGCTTGAAATTGATGGGACTTCAGACTTTCGTGGGCGATCAAGCGTGTTCTGCGGCGGATTAAATTCAATTGACGAAATAGGATCAATGACGTTATTTAATTGAGATTCTTCAATTTGATTTGATTTAAATACGTTAGAACTACTATTAATTGAACTTGGTAATTTATTCGGTGGTACAGGTGTTAAGGTGGTAACGTTGCTAATGTTTAACAAGTCTTTAGGCTCATTACTTAAGTGTGAGTGATTAATTGGGTTATCAATAACCTTACCAATAGGAGAATGAACTACGCGTTGTGGTTTTGAGATTTTACCTATAGAATCATTTAAATTAATAGAGATGTTATTGTTAGAAGCCGTGGATTGTCTACTACGTCCTCGCGGCGTATATGATTTATTACTACCTAATATATAATTGTTATTACCTTTAGAATTCGTTCCGCGAGTCGTTTTTCTAGTATCCATAACATAAAAAAATATATGTGCTATTAATAAAATTTGTAGTTTGTAGTTGTACAAAAAACTTAAGTAAGAAAAATTTGTATATTTATCGTTTAAGGAAATGTTAAACCCGCAAAATGCTTCCCATTCAGAGAATGTCACAATTTTCGATAATTTACCAAATAGGTGCATCATATTCAAATTAAAGTTGGATTTTTGGACTACCTAATGATATTAAAATTTAAATTAATATACAGCAAAATATCAGCTTTAATTAAAACTACTATTGACTTGCATATTTGAGTTAAAACGTTACTCTACATCTGTTGCACTTAAAACCGAAACTAATATTTCAGAAATTTAGGACTCACAGCAAGCACAACGTTTGAGATGTAATTGTACAAAAGGAATACATCAAAAATACTGTGGCATCAATTATGACACAATAAAAGAATATAACATATTGGACTCACAATATCTTTAATTATACTTGGTGTAAATCGATGCATTTAAAATGCCCAAAAAAATTTTATTCTGTACAACTTTCACTTAGCTATATGATAATCAATTTTTAAATATTAAAATTCTTTAATGAAATGAAGGTGTTGTTTCCTTTTTTTTTTTTGACGCAAAGCTTCGGGCCCCTCGTTGGGCGTAGAAAAAGAAAGGTTTTAATTTTTACTTACAGTTTTAATTATTTATGTTCAATCTGGTGATGTCATTAAAGGCCTTTGATGATATTTCAGGATTGAGTCTTGCTGCACTACAAAAGGGAATATATGTAAATGTTTAAATGGTTTTTGTTCTTTTGTCACTTTTTGCTCACACTCTTGCTTATATATATTTAAAAAAAATACTTTATTCTGTCTTTACTTTAATTAAATTAATTGAAAATTAATTAATTTGCGAACGATCGCGGACCGACGCGTTGAAATAACAAGAATGTTAGGTGTGCATTGATATTATGCTTTCATAAGCAAGAAGAAGAAATTTATCGATACGAAGAACCGACGAGTCTAAGATTACAAGAACGTAAAAAATATTTAAATATTTCAACAAAATCGGCAACACTTTATAATCAAAATTAAAAAAAATTAATAAATAAAATAAAATTGTATTATTAATATAAAATATTCTCTGTCGTGTATTATTTTTCGAAGAGATAATTAGGAATCATATATTTCTGAAGAAATCAGTAGAGATTTGTGTTTGTAAAATATCATAACTTATCAGATTGTTTAAATTTTCTAGTTTTGTCAAGAAATAAACAAATAAAATCAATATTGTGCTTGATTTAACAGTAGAGCTCAAATTATAAACAAAAATGCGTTAGTATGCAAAACAGAAAAACAATAAGATTTTGAACACAATTGTAAAATTGTGAAATTCAGATTTTTGTTAACATATGCATAAAATTATTTTTTTGTGAGCTTTGCAATATAAACTTATAAATACAAATTACAGACCACCAACGAATTTGAGAAAAAAATATTTCTGTATAGAATAAACAAAAAAATTTGAGACTGCATTATGACGAATAAATGTTGAAGTCAGCATAATTATGAAAACATAAAGAAAAATGAAAAACATACACATATAAAAACAGACTTAAATATAAAAGAACAAAAAATAAAATCTAATAAATCTCATTAATACAACGATACCCAAGTGATCGCAACATACACACAGCCACACACAAATTCAAACACACTCTCATACACACGCTATGACGTCAGTGATTACGACATACCTAAAATAATCAGATATACACAAATTCTCTACCAAAAAAAATATCTCTGCCTCCATACCAACATACTGTGACGTCAGTGATGACGACACACCTAAAATAATCAGATATACACAAATTCTCTACCAACAAAAAATATCTCTGCCTCCATACCAACATACTGTGACGTCAGTGATGACGACACACCTAAAATAATCAGATATAAACACACTCTCTGCCAACAAAATATTTTCTGCCACGATTCCATCAGCAACACGCCAAACAACATAAACACACACCCCCGCTATGACGTCAGTGATGACGGCATACCTAAAATAATCAGATATTCACAAATTCTCTACCAACAAAAAATATCTCTGCCTCCATACCAACATACTATGACGTTAGTGATGACGACGCACCTTAAATAACACTATGGAACATTTTTGGGATTATTGTCTGGGGGTGAGAAATTCCAAGTCAGGGTGATGGTACTAGGTCAGTATAGTAAAACCCTCAAAGGGTTTGGCGTTCGTATGTGTCAGTTTTTTTTATGACCTTTTAAATTTTTTCGTTATCTTGATGTTTTTTCGCTTAGTTGTAACATTTTGGCAAAAACGTAGTTTAACATAACTCGAGAACCACTTGTCCGATTTTGATGAAACAAATTTAGAAAAATTAAGAATTACAATTTCTCTAATCTGTTTCTATACCGTTTTCCTATATGTGCAACACTTTCGAAGTTAAAAATGAATGTATGAAGGGAAAAAAGTATTTTTTGCCTAAAAATTTAAATATTTTTTTTTTAAATTCATAAAAAATCCAAAATGGAAAAAAGTGCCAAAACTAATTACTTTCGCGTAAAGTCACATAACTCATGAGCAAAAAAAGGCATAGATCATGAAAAACGATGCATGCGTTTCTCATTTATTCACAATTAGGTAAATGTATGAATTTCAAAAATTTGCTCCAGATATGCACAACATTATTTGGAGAAAACATTGACACTCACAAGCCGAACTCTCTCATATTTTTATTTACTACGCCTGATTGGAAAAAATTAATTTGTTAAGATGGAAAATCATGGGAAATGAATGTGATATTATAACTTACCTTCTTTAATTTTACTTTCGCTGAGTCTCGGGTAAATTAGTTTCAAACACAAGAAAACTTCATCTCTTTTGGCGACAGTTTTGACAAAATTCTTAACAATTCCAAGTTTAATATGCAGTGGAGGCAGCAATATCTTCTCCTTCGGCACTAGAGGCTCACGAATAATATTGGCCGTTTGTAACCTGCTGTGCTCTCTGAGTTTCCATCCGTGGCATGCTGTTGTACAGTGTAATCAGATATACACACATTCTCTGCCAACAAAAAATTCACTGCATAGTACCAACAGAAACACACCCAACCAACATAGCACAGGCATGCAAACGAACATACACACACAACACACTTTCTCACCACGTATGTACACACACACACACACAAACTCCTTCACACATAAAAAAGTAGAGGATGGCAGCACTGGCTCGCTCAAAAGTAATGGTGACAATAGACATGCGCGACTATTGTCGCCATTACCTATCTACTGGGGCCATAAAAAACAACAGAATAGGACATATAACAAAAAACAAATTTTAGCTATATCTCATTAATTATTCCACAGAGTTTTGTTATTTTAAAACCGAAAAATTTCAAGAGAATGGTATAAAATTTATGTCTCTATGTTGTGTGCCTTAATTCAACTTACACCAAAATATAGCAGACGGACATCGCTCATTCGACTTTTCTATCTATAAGGATCCAGAATATATGTACTTTATGGGGTCTTAAATGAATAATGAAGAAATTACATACGGAATGACAAACCTATCCCCTTTCCAAATTTTTTGGTGAAGGGTGTAAAAACCCCTTTTTGGTCACACAACGGTGTCATGGTTCACAGTATAAAATTTTTCTTTCTGAAAGTGTTAGTTTGTTGGTGTACGGGAGAGAAGATTGGGATGGGGTACACTCTTTCATTTATTTTGAAAATCTCTTGTGTTTCGTTAATCGTAACTGTCAAACTGAAAATGGCTGCAGCTTTATTGTTGATTTTATTTTACTTATCTTATCTTTCATGGTGGTGAGAGCAAAAATTTGTGTACAAAAAAAATAATGTGAAGATAAACATGCAATAATCTTGAATTTCATTACAGAAAACTTCAATGTGTTGGCATTATTATATGTTCAAAAAGAGAATTAGAGAAAATTTCTGTAAGAAAACATTAAAGGCCTCCAGACACGTTCAAAATGGTTATAGTATAAGTGAGAATTTGATAGTTTGTGTAACACCAACGACGCTTGATGGAAAATCAAAAAATTTAGATTTTTGGCATGCTTGCTGTTAGTTGTTTGAACATGTATGTATGTATAGTGCTAACCCATCAAGCGCGAGCAAGTTTTCAGAAGAATTATATTTTCATTGTGAGCAGTTGTTTAAAAAATCGGAATTAAAAGAAAATTAGAAAAATTACTCGTTCAAAAAAAGTGTTAGAAGTAAAAGAAAAACAAAGGAATGACTGACAAAGAAAAGAGAAGTGTTAGAACTTATTAAACAATATTTTTGTTATTACCATTTGATTATTCAGCGACATTATTATATATTTTTCAGCTAAACGAACAGCACAAACTCAAAGTAAAAATGAATGCTTGGTGGGACGTCAAGTGTGGTAACCTCAAGCTACAAGCACACGTACACGAACTTGACAGCAATAATCTTGAACCGTGTGTGAGTCCCTTAGTAATTTGAACCGGAACTTACAAAAAATATATGATGCGTGGATTGATGCCAGTATTGTAAGAAGTTGAAAAACGTCTACAATATATATAGACCTTTGCAAGGCAAATTGAGAACAAATTAGATATGGTGGAATAAAACAGGTAGTGTCCAAGATACAACAACACTGCTTTTATTGTTTTTAGGTATGAATTTTGGAAAAAGGACAAAAGAAAAATGGCTAAAAATGTATATTCCTATGTGTGCTTGCTTGCATTTTCGGCTCTATAAAAAACTTTGTTTCTTCTTCCTTTCTTATTTGCATTTGAAACAAGTGGTCAAATGTGCTTTTTAGTAGTGTGGGTGTGTTAGTAAAACATAAACATTTTTTGACAGCTGCGAACCCCCCAAGGAAAGTCCCTTAACGTGGTGACACCACCATTATTATTTTACCATGAAATTGGGGTTTGATTTGTGTATATTACTCTACGTCTACACCTAACATGAAATGCAGTTAAAACATGAAGTTAAGACTTTCTGTTGAAATACCTATTTCTCTATGGTGGTGTACACGTAGTGATGTTAAAGTTATAACTTTTCATTATTTTCAGTTCGTTGTCGCGTCAATTAGCTACAGTGAGTTTTTTAAAGCTTGTCGAAAATAATTTGTTTTGAACTTAAGTGATTATTTTATGCTAGGCAAATAAAGTGCAAGAACATTCCCGCTTATATTTTTCACAAAAAGCCAAGTGTGCAGATAAATTAAATAAAAATGGCTAAAAACAGCGGGCTGTCAAACTTAGATGTCAATTTAAGTTATAAAAGAGCTCTCAAGAGTGATGTTTTAACAACCATGTTAAAACTTTAACATGAGCGGTCTACACTCAACATTAACTTGAAGTTAATGTTAAAGTTAGTCATTTTATGTTAGGTGTAGACCGCATGTTACGTCCCACAATGATTTCCTAAAAGCAAATACTTTTGGTTTTTGGACATGTTGCACTAGCGAGGTCACCTGGTATAATTCGCCTTATAGCTCTAAAACTATGGAGCACTGCAGATCATCAAGGTAGTAGCGATAGCATACCTGACTAATGTCAGTTGAGTAATATAAATTTGTGTTGATAGTATACTCACAACAATATGGCTGATATCAAACTGCCAAATACCAGTTTTTTATGCTGTTTGACATTTGTAAGAGGTTCAGCTGTGCTAACATTGCCATCCGGTTTTTTATATGTATTTACAGTTGCTCAGGTATTTTCACAACAATTTTTGTTTTTTGGAATCGCTACTACTTTGTAGATCTTGCCTTGGTATCGAAAATGATACTAATTAATAAAAATATATCGGTTCTTGAAATAGCCTTGATATCGATATTTTTGTTTTATATCGATATTTTTGAAAATAGCGATATTTTATACATAGATATATTTTGCACATCGCTACTTAAAACCACTGATAAGCCACTTGCAGGTGACTTACCACAAAAAAGTATTCGAGTTATTGAAAACCTCTTTAGATTGCACAATGAAGGACACAACTGATATATTACATAAATTGCGCAACTTATTAAAAACGCCGCTTTCAAATCCAAATTTATATTTAGCTGCTTATATAGTACCATCCGATGATGCACATCAGAGTGAGTACATTTGTGAACATGATGAGCGTAGAGCGTATGTTTCTGGTTTTGATGGATCATCTGGGACAGCAGTTGTCACAACTGACAAGGCCTTGCTTTGGACTGACGGTAGATATTACCAACAAGCTCTAAAGCAGTTGGATAAAAATTGGTCACTTATGAGGGATGGCTTACCTACAACACCAACATTGGGAAGTTGGTTGGCAAGGAATATTCCTAAAGGAAGTGCAGTTGGTGTGGATCCTAAGCTAATTTCTTATCGTGTTTGGAAACCCATCGAGAAAGATCTGTTAGCAGCAGGTAAGGATACATCAAATGAAAGTTCCTTAATATATGTATATAATAAGCCCAGTTTAGTGACAGAGCTAAAAAAATACATAGGGCGTGTAGAAAATGTTAAATAAAATAACTAAGAGTGTAATATTCGAAATAAAACAACTAAGAGTAATATTCGAAATAAAACAACTAAGAGTGTAATATTCGGCTGTGCCGAATCTTATATACCCTTCACCATTGTATAGACTGATGAAAAATCGGAAGCACGAAAATTCACGCTCACGAAATACACAAAAAATATAAAATAAAAAATTAAGAAACTTGTTTTTTGAGGGTTTTTAGCTAGTCTATATACATGCATTTCATTGGTGCTAAAGCCAAATCATCAGTAGACCTTAAACCTAATTTTTAAATGTTTCAAACCTCTTTACTTATACAAAAATTTTAAAAACTCAATGAGAGATAAAAATTACAATAGTATAAGATTTATAGTATAGTATTGAGGTTTTGAAAGTTTTTGTATAAGATAAGAAATTTGAAACATTTCAAAATATGGTTTAAGGTCTACTGATCATCTGGCATTAGCACCAATGAAATGCATGTATATGCCGCCCATCGGTTTTTTTTTTTTTTTTAAATATATTATGTATGTATATTAGATATATTTTAATTGTCACCCACCCGCTCAAAAATATCGCCAAAACAGCAGGTTTACTAAAAATAGTAAAATTTTCAGAAACATTTTATATAACTGCATGAAAGTTGTACTAGCATTAAATTTTTATGGCCTCATTCGCAAACGCTTAATAAAGTTATAGTAGGTTTAATGTTGGATGTTTATATGGGAAAACCGGTTTTAATGCACACATTAACTTTATTAATCGTTTTGAATAAGGCCATTAATCTTTATTTCTTTATTTATTGAAAAACATATTAATCCTTTTGTTTTAAAAATGTCAACGATATATTAAAAGGAAATTTTTTTTATGCATTTTCAAATCCACAAAAAAATATGTGAAGAAAATACAAATAACTAATTTTTTAGGTTTTCCATTCAGTTGCCTTATTTATTTTTTAAAATGATCTAAATTCATAAAAAATATAAAAATATAGTTATCTACGTGTCCATTGGTATATAATAGATCGTCGGTCACAGTTTGTCAACTCTTACCATTTTTTTGTACTTTTCAGGAGATAAAAAAAGTTATTAATCCGTTACTAAACCGTGGTGCAAGTGGATAAAAAAACAAAATTAGTAGGAGATCCGATTTTTTTGCGCGTTAAGAGTTGTCAACCTGTGACCGACGATATGTATATTTATGATTTTAAGACTAAGTAAAACGATCACAAAACAGGCATCTCGTGTGAAATTTAACAAGTGTTTTTACTACACACATACACAGTGCATGCTGTACCTACATTCTTATAGGCTTATGTGTTCATGTATATGTGTAGCTGCAATTTAAATTATTTTGATATTTTTTATATGTTCTCTAAAGACGAATATTTGTTAAAATATAGCAGGTAACAACTTGGTTAAAAATTATGAAAATACATATGGGCGAAAACGAAACGGCGTGACGAACGCTACATTCATACGCGTTTTCACAGTAATATATAAAAAATATTTTGTCTTTCAAAAAAGGAACCTTCAACTTATGCATGGTGTACTTTTGAACGACATAAAAAAATAATTTTATGGTTTTATTTGTTGCAAAATAATTGATCACAAAGTCTTGTGACGGAAGTAACTTTGAAAGTTAAAGTGTGTTTTCGTAAGTTTTAGCGAATTTTGCATAATAAAGCCGACAAAAACTAGTTCCTAAAAGAAAGATGAATATAAAAGAAGTCTAAAATAACTATTTGCAAAATTTATTTTTTTTTATCAAAAGACGTGAAACCTTTGTGGCGCTCGCTACGTGACGCACGTTACATTTTTTCTATCATATTCCAGAAATTTCATACCTAATTTTACTGTTTCCAAAATAATAAAGACAAATTTTTTTACTGGTAGGGTAGGATTTGGTAATAATTTGTACATTAATGATTATCGAAATACGTTTATTATACCCTTCACCAAAAAATTTGGAAAGGGGATATATAGGTTTTTCCATATGTTATTTCTTCATTGTTTATTTAAGACCCCATAAAGTATATATATTCTGGATCCTTACAGATAGAGAAGCCGAATAAGCGATGTCAGTCTGCTAATGTAGAATATCGAGAACTAAGGCCTCACAGAACATAGGGACCTAAATTTTGGATCATTATGTTGGAATTTGTCTCAGAATTTTTAATTATAAAAATTAGAAAATTCGTTCAAATAATTAACGAGATATAGCCAGAAGACTTCCTTTTTTGTTATGTGTCCTATTCTGTTGTTTTTTATAGCCACACCTGTCCTACGGTCAATTTTATGAAGCAGATCTCTTGTATGAAGTTTTACGAAGGTTTATATCTAGTCTATCCATTAGCGGCTAAAATATGGCCAAAAAAATGGTATTCGAAATAATTTTACTTTTAAAAATTTTTAAATTTTTTGGAAAAAGTTGCGTTGGGATTCATACCAACAACCTACTGGTTGGTAGTCACAAGCGCTTCTCATATACCACAGAGCAGTTGTATATTTCATAATATTTTCCGCGTTTAACTATATAATATATCTTATTTTTTATAAAATTCTAAAACTTTAAATTCTTGATACAAATTGGTGTGGTTGTTGTAATTTTATTCCTTTTTTGAACACATGCATTAATACTGTCATGCGTTTAGGTGCACATGTACACATTGTGTGTGAATAAGCATAATAACTAAACAATCGAAAACCAAAGATTTGTTGTTTGTTTCTTTAAACTAGGGTTCAGAAAAATACATGTATGAATACTTAAATATTCATGTTAAATTGTCATGTATGAACTCGTAAAATTTTTTGTTTTATGCTCGCATTCGAAAATGAATAGTTAATTTTTTTTATTTTAAGCTCTCATGTATGAATAATTTGTTTTATTCTTTTTTAGTGCATACACGTATGCGAATACTCAGAAATAAAAAAAATCCACATATTCGAAAACGAACAGCAAACAATTTATTTTAATCCGAATATTCATGTGCATGAGTGTATGTGTTTATTTAAGCTGCGTATATTCATTATGCATGTTAAATATGACAAAAATGACGAAAAATGATTTTGTCTAGCAGGCGTCCACTTTTTGTTTTAGTCCTAACGGACAATATCATCACCTTTCATTAGTGAATTTTTATGTTATTTGTCGCTAACGAGGAGACTTGTAGCGCACAATTTTACTTTGAACCGTCTGTGAATTATTATTGTATTTGTCGTTATACCTAAGACTTTTACGGAATTTTTTACTGATTCACATATGAAACATCTTATCTGAGATTCTATGCTATGGGCACATGTATGAAAATGTCCTGAAACCCATCTTAGTCGTTTACCCCTTAAATATAAAGAAAAATTGTGCAATATATGTATATACTGTACATATATGATATAATTTTTTTTTATTATTAAAATCTTTTATTCACGAATCTTATAAACTAAATAAGGTACAATGTTATGAGATTTTACTTACGTACTACAACAATTAAATCTTATAATTGAATAAGGAAACTATTAATAATACTGTCTTGAGGAAAATTTATCACAAAAACCTCCTATAAACTTTGAAAATATTATAATGAAATTTGGTAAACAATCGCTAATAAGATTCCTTTTAACAAAAGAATCTCAGCGACTGTTTAGTAAATTTCTTATTGTTTCAAAATTAGACAATCTGCATTTTTCATTAAATGACAGCGTCAGATCATTGGCAAACGCGTTTAACTTTTTATGTTTAAATCTATTGTGCAGTAAGTCAGTGGAGAATCTAGGGGGAAGATTATGAATTATTTTTAAATTTTTGTTCTGGATAATCTGAAGCTTTTTTGTATGGGTCTTAGCAGTTTTGTGTAACCATGCTGGACTGCCGTAAGTCAGTATCGGCCTAATACACATATTGTACAACAACATTTTATTTTTGAGGTTGAGCTTAGACCTCCTATCAAGTATGGGGTATAGAGCACGTCAACACTTTAAAGCTTTATCACAAATGTAATTCACATGTTGTTTAAATTTGAGTTTTTTATCTAAAGTGATACCTAGATATATAATATCATCTTTGATGGGAATCACGTTTCCCCGACAGTACAAAATTTTAGTAGGAATATAATAGCCTGCGTTTTATTATCATTTACTTTTATTTTCCACTTATTAAAATATTTTTGGCTTGTGGTAAGGCTCTCTTGCATTCTCCTGATTATTGCATTTGAAAGTTTTCCACTGCATATAAAAGCACTGTCATCAGCATAAAATGCTGCTTCCTGATTTCTGTGCACCTCAACATCAGATGTATACAATGAGTAGAGTGTAGGTGATAGTACTGACCCTTGTGGCAATCCCGCTGGGATTGTTCTTTCTGTTGAGAAGTCCCCGCAACACACACAACAAATGTACGGTTCTTTAGGAAACTTTGTATAATTTTTTGTAAATGTAGGGAAAATATAATAAAACACAAATTATTTATTATATTTTAATATTAATTGAAATAACGATTTATTTAAATTCACTTTGTTTTTTGCAATATTTTTAAAAAAATTAGTTTTGAATAAAAATGTTAATAATTATATTTAATTATTATAAAAATGTTTATAAAAATGTCTGTCCGAGTCAACTTTTATTCTTCAAATTTACAACTTTTTCCGTCCGAAGTTAGCACGACTTTACAACTTTTATAACAACTTTACAACTTGTGTTTCTTTCGATTGCTCAACAACGACTGTCCGTCTTTTTTAAACTTTAAATATTCTTTCTATTCCTTTCTGTTTCTGTCCGTCCGTGTTGCTAAATTTAGTACGTCAGTGTTGGGAAACTGTGGCAGTCCGTTATTTTAGCCCCTTATCCCACATAAATATAAAGGGAAACCTAATGCATTGAGTTTGTATAACATCCCATTGTGCCAGATGGTATCAAAAGATTTTTCTATATCGAGAAAAACAATGCCAGTACTCTTGCGATTTCTTATGCTATCTTCTATATAATTTACAACTCGCTTTATTTGGTGTACGGTAGAGTGTTCCTTACGGAATCCAAACTGTTGGTGGTTAATAATATTATTTTGATCTGCAAAATCAGCTAATCTTTTATGAATGATTTTTTCAAAGACCTTATCCAGTAAACTTAAAATGCTTATCGGCCTATAGCTGGTAGGTAGTTTGGGATCTTTTCCCTTTTTATGAATCGGTATTACTTTTGATTTTTTGAAAGTACGGGGAAATATGCCATTAATTAAACAACAATTGAATATTTTACTTAGAATTTCATAAAATAGTCTGGCATATTTATATTTTTTAGGATAGTACTATTTATGCCATCTAACCCCGGGGCTTTATTGTTTTTTAATAGCATAGTAAATGTCTTAACCTCAGTGGCATTTGTACGTTCAATATTATTACTACCAATAGGAGAATCATTATCGAGACAATTAACAAAATCATACATACATATGTATCCAAAGGCGATTGGTTATTGATAGTAATAGTGTGTCAGCTACCAAAAGCATTGGCAATTGCATTAGCTTTTTCTGCACCAGTTTTTAAAACTTCATCATTGCAGTTAAGATCTGAGCAAAACGAGTTCTTTCCCTTTAATGCTTTTGTTAATTTCCAGAATTTTTTGGATCCCGGGGTAGTTTCGAAATAAATCTCGACCACGACTCGTTTCTATCCTTGTTAAGGTGGAATTCAATTAGATTACTTAACTGCCTTAAGACACCGTTTAAGTGGGCTCTGTAAATCGGATCCCTACATTTCTGAAATCTACGTTTGAATTTATTTCTTTGAGCAATAAGCATCTTAGATGTACTTGAGATTTCTCTCTGCCTCGAGTTTTTTCTTCCTACGGGAATCTTGCTAAATGCAGCGTTAACAATTGAAATTAATTTACGTTGCTACGAATACACTCTGTTTAGTCAATGTTTTGTCGTCTAATTTCACTTTCTACCCAAACTCTAATTGCTGTCCAGTCTGCACGATTATACAAGGCTACTGTATTTAATTTATTTTGAAACTCCATAAATGGAACAGGAAATCGGAACATGATTTGACTGTAAAATATTTGGGTGTGTCTCTAAGTTTGAAAAAGGGATATTGGAATTAGATAGTAAAATGTCTACTGTAGAGGACTGGACCTGGGTTAAGTTTTTACCGAATCGGGTAAAAGAAAATGGAAAATAAATGTAATAGTTTGCAAGCAAAAAATGTCTGTTAAGCTCATTACCGGCTGTGTTATTAGATACTCAGTTCCAATGTGTGTGAGGTGCATTGAAATCACCAAAAATGAAAAAGTCACAAGAGAAGTTTGTGAGTAAGTCTAAGTCCGCCTTAAAATCCACAGTATAATTTGGATTATAAGCAGCAGTAAAAACTACAAGACGACTATTAATAGTAACCTGTATAGAAATATTTGCAATGATTTTTGTGTTAATTTTGGGTAATAACTTATGAACTATGTTAGTTTTTACCGCAACGAGTACTCCTCCGCCATGTGATAGCCGGTCTTCACGATAAATTTTGTAGCTTCCTAGTTGGAGCTTCTGATGCGGTTTTAAAAATGTCTCGTTGAGCAAGAGTCAGTAATGAAATTTTCATCTTGCATATTTTCGCTTTAATTTCAACATAATACTGACTCTGTTGCTATTATTCATCGATGAAAATATCATTATGACAATGTCGCTCAAAAACGCCACCGGGTAGTGGCGCCTTGTGTGTGTTTATAAGTACGTAAGTATGCTTATATACACACATACATATGTATGTGTATTTATTGTATGTTGTTTGCTATTGTGTATTTTTTGTGGATATTGTGCACTGTGGTTGGTATATTGAAATGTTTTGTTTTTCTTCAAAATATATTTATGTATGTACCTATGTATGTACAAACGTACATACATATCTATGATCGTGCGTTCATATTGATGTATAGACATACTTATGTATGTATGTAATAAAGTCAATTGAATTTATGCCTTTTTCAAGTGAAACAGTCATAAAAAATTTTCAAATATTCAAATACTGCTTGAAGAATTTCCACTCAACCAAATTTTTGTAAATCAATTAAAAATTTTATGATTTTTTTTTAATAAAACCCCTTTGACATTAAAGTATGTGGGTATGTTGCTATGTATGTATATGACTTTATTACCCTTTCCTATGAAATAACTATGTACATACATACATATGTATGTATGTTGGTTGGAAAATTTTCTAACTGTGAATTGCTTGTGTGCTATGGTCTGTTATGAATCCGGAAAAAATTAAAACTTCTAGCTCAAGAATCAACACAAGTTGTATTATGCATTTTTCTATAAGAACTTGAGTAGACATTTTTGGTACCTGTGGTTGACTGAAAGATTGACAGCTGCCTGTAAATTCCCCAAATTAATATTTCACAAGTGTCGCAGTCAAAATTTAATTTTGTACTTGTTGATATTTTTCATATGCAAAGCACAGTATAACGAATCCACCATTAACGAAAATCAAATATAATGAACGTCTAAACTTTTTACATTAACTTCCGCATATACATAGCTAACGTTAAGGAAATTTTTTATTCGATATAACGAAAACATATAAGATAAAAATGTATGTATGTACATACTCGTATGTGCATATATTGAATGAAACAAATTTCAAAGCAACTAAGAATTTTGAATTTCTGTCATTTTAGTATGATTTACTTTAATAATTTAAAAACAATTGTTTTATTCGTAGCCAATAAAACAGCGTTTCATCAATGCAAAATATAAGTAAAACATGAAAATAAGAGAATTTGTTTTACAAACAAAAGAATACTATATATACTATACTATACAGTATATCAACTTGTTTGTCGTGAAGGACTTGCTCGAGCTGTGCAGCTGCTGACTCGGTTGTTATGCCTTGAGCGTTCCAGTGCATAACATGGACATTTTGTACAACAAATTTTTTATATGGCATGTTTAAGCATCATACCTAAGACTCTCAATTTGTGAAACTTTGTTTGACATTTTTCCAATGCATATGTATACTGCATTAAAAAATATTTCCAATAGTTTATCATTGGATAACTCGTTGTTGTTGTCCCGTGTTTTGCTTTTAGTCACTTCAGAAAACATATTTTTCGTCTATTACATAACTACTGTTATGTCTTATACTAGTCATTCTAGTTTTTGCGGTGAGTCTTTGTCGTATCTCTAAGTATTCTTTACGACACGGGCATTTAGGGTCATCTGCCCTGTGGTTTGCATTTCTGTAATTTGTATTTGTACAGTTATGACATTTGTACACTATACTGCCATTAGGTGAGCTTTTGTTTAGTGAACAGTCAGCGTAATCGTGGTTACCCGCAGATACAGTGTGTCATCTTCGTTTGATCTTTTTGTAATAATTTCTTTAACGCTTACAGGAGTAATGTTGTGCGTAGTTTTAAATTCCTCCATTATAGCTGTTGTCGTCTGTCGGGGAAGACCAAACAGCACCATCTTGAAAATTTTACTATCTCTTACCTCGTGTGTGTAGAAATGCATGTTGTTGTTTTTTAGCGTTTTTAAAAGCCTCTTCATACAGCGCCATGGTGGTTGAAATTATTTTAGTTCCAATCGACATCCTTTTGAACATAAATTTCTCACTGATTAATCCTAGCACTTTGGAAAAACTCACGTTGGAATCCACAATTATCGGTGGAATTTTCTCTTTTTTTAATAAATCGTCTTCTTCATCTTCGGACGGCAGATGAAACCTGTTGTTGGTACTCGGCCTGTCGTTTAACTTGGGCATCTTGTATTGCCCCAAAACTTCCTTCTTTTTTGACCATTCATAGTCAGTCAAAAAAAAATTAATTATTTAAAATGAAATAAAAATTAATTATTAATCCGCGAGCAAAAGTACACGTTCTTTACAACTCAAGGCAGTGTTGCCGGATGATATATGATATAATTTTTTTTTATTATAGAAAGGCAAAAAACAAAAAACGCTTAATCCATACACATAGGTTTTTGAGTTTCGTCTTTCGCTCTATAGTGGCGTTTAGCTTCACGATTTTTTACTTTCTTTACAGCGGATCGTAAATTAGCCAAGAATTTTTCGAAAGTGCTGAAGCTTGTACAGTCTATGAAAATATATAGAAAGACATGTAGATACAGTTAGGAGAAGATTTTTGTTTTCAAAATGAACTGGCCATTAATACTCACCTTTCAAAGCGGCTATAAAATTTGAATATAGTTTGAGTGCTTTCTTGCCTTTGGTGCCATCGTAGTTATACTGAGACAATAAATCGGGATCAAGAATTCTCTCAAAGTTTTTATTTAAATCGCCTCAGAGCAAACGTTGCATAGAAGTTACCTTGGGAAAATAAAAATAAATGTATGATTATTTTTCTGTTGTTATATTTAAATTTTTAACTCACCAGATTTTCCCGATTTCCGCCCATAAGATCATTTTCTATGGTTTTGAGGTTCTCATCGGACTTTATAGGAAAGTGGTTAAAGGCCGCAGAAAAATTACTAAGATTGCGGCTCAACAAAATATTGTTTTCATTGGTGCTTTTTATGGAAATCTTTCAAATTTTAGTGTTAAATTTTTATTCGCACTTTTTCCCAAAATTAATATTTTACTTATTCAGTAAAACATTAACCATGTTGTTAAAAACAAATTGCAATTGATTATTGAGGGATATAGCTTGTTCCTATGCGCATTTCACTGTTGCTAATGCAGATCATCAGGGAACTTTACCCAAATATTTCTTAGAACAACTGGAGATATTATATTAAACCTTCATTAAAACAAATGAAAAGTTTAAACAATATCAATATCATTGTTTTCTCCCAGCATTTTCGCCAATTCGTCTTGCCTTTTTAGACATTGATCGACCTTAATCCCCAGTTCGACTTGTTTCAAAATTACATCTATTGTTCCAGCTAAAGCTTCCAGTAGCTGAATTTTTTTTTCAAAATTTCGTGAAATTTATTTTCAAAATCCATATCTAAATTGTGAGAAATGTATTTAACTTCAATTTCGGGACAAATCTGATAACAATGTGGAGCAGTTTATTACACAAGGGAACAGGCATTTGTGCGATATTTCTCTTCTGTGTTGTCTTCATCTTCCATTACATCATATTCCTCATTTTCGTCCAGCATATTTTGGAAAAATTTGATCATTTCCCAATGATCGTATAGTCTAAAGCTATCAAAATCTGCTATGAATTTATTTAGACCCTTTCTTATTTGACTCATTTTATTTATATCCGTATTAATTTTGTTTCTGCTTACTTTTTCAAAAGAATTGTCGATACTGATGATTTTTTCCTGAATATTTAACTAAAAAGTATCTAAAATTGTGTATTATTTCCTTCTCCCTCTCAAGTAGTTATGAATTAGATGTCCTGCCCCAATTAAAATTCTCAAATTTCAGCAATTAAAATTTTGATGTTAATTGCCTAAATTTTGATTTAATTACTGAAATTTTAGAAATTTTTTTTTTGGCGTTCTTTGATATGTTGGTGTGTGTTTGTGTGATTTTTTTTCCCACGTTATATTAAGGGTGTTCACATGTAGAAAGAAATTGTTTTTTCATGTCGATATTTGGGGGAGGAGAGTTTCTATCAGGAGTACGGTACGTAGTATAAAATATTCTGATATATCTGAATGTGTGTGTGTTTTTTTGTTTATAATACTGGACGATGAGATTTTCTTATTTTGTCCAGCTTATATTTATTCCGTGTTAAAGTGTGTATGTTTACATTTAATGTGTGGAGTTCTTTTTAAAATGTTTTCTTTTATTTATTTAAGCATGCCCGTCTTTTTGACTGAGCGTCTTTTCGAACGTCGGTCGGTCACTTGGTGGACTGTTTGTATAGTTTCAGTATGTGGATATGTAAGTTTTAATAATTATTTGAGTACGCAATCGCATGGGTGTATGACTAGTGGGAATATTTTTTTATTTTGTGGCAAATATTCGCTTGAGCGTTTAAATGCCCCGTTGTGTGTAGCTGTGAATAATTTAGTTTATATGTATGTGAAATAAAAAAACATTTGTTTTAATTTTTATATGCATTCATTTTTATTAAATAAATCTATGTCATTAAAAATTTTTTAGAAGAGGTTAGAAGCAGTCTCAACGGCTTCAGATGCTGCATCCAAAATTGCACCGAATTTTCATACAATGCTAGAAATATTGGTACTTCGATGGATAGAAGTATTTGCACGTCAAGTATTTCAATGGTTGCTGTTGTTGTAATTGGTGGCACTGTTGGTAGTCTCTTTTTTAAGTAAAATTGCATTTCTTTTGGCGCAAATACCATAGTTGTGATAGTCACAGTAGAAATCGTCTGGATACTATTCATTTGTTTAAAGTTGATGCAGGCAATATTCTCAATGTTAACAATTGTTTGATGAATCATTTCTTCCAATCATTTTTTCTTTTCTTCACCTTTGACATAGATTATAGAATATTTTAAGTTGTCTTTCAGAAATCTGCAAACGCTTTGAAATGATACTGATCTATCGTTCCAGTATAGATGATAATAGTTTTTTGTTAACCAATTTGCTTCTCTCTGCTTTTTTGCTGTCAAACATAGGAAATGATATGGAGGTTTTATAATGAAATTGATGTGTTCATTATTGCTGAAAACAACTGCTACTTCTTTGGCAATAAAATTGTTTGAATTATTTTTGAAACCTTGCAAGTCTATGAAAACCTTGTTATCCTCCATATTACTTAATTTACAAGAGTTTCCGAACTTGTCCTTTTATAGGAATATATTCAATTATACGATCATGAATAAGAATACAGTAAGCTGATGTCTTTGATTGAATATTTATGTCTGTTTCAAATTCAATTTTTATTTCAATTGGTCCGTTATTGAGCGACTCGTTTTGATGGCTAACATCTACTACAATAATCGGTGCATTATTTTTAAATTCTTGAGCGGTGAGAAGCGGCTGAGACTCTCTCATGTAGTAGCTCTGTTGAAATCTTAGATACATATCATATAGAATTGCATAACGCTCATTTTTAAATTTAATATATAGATCATTATATGGGTATGATACTGAATTTAAATGAACTCTTAAATTGGTCAGATCACAATGAACAAACTTATTTTCTTGTTGAAAAGCCATCAATACAAAACGGGGGCGTTCTCTACTTGCGGCTAATTTAACATTCCAAATATGACTTGTTCCTGTATTTAATTGTGGATTCACATGACAATCCCAACTACGGAATGCCATCGGTATAGAAGCACTATTGCTAATAATTTTAATCATATTCAGCTTGCAAAGATCATGAGTGAAATTGCAAGTTTTGCTTTTTCAGTAGAAACGTTCGAGTGTAGAAGATTTTCATCATTCTTATTACGTAAGAATATCAATTCATTCTTTCCATTTAGTACAACTTTATTATAGTCTTCAGCGAATCCTAAAAGTATTTAAGTGGTACATAGAAATAAAAGTAGCCATTTACAAGTTTCAAATCATCAATTTTATTCCAACCAGCATTCTGCATTCCTGTGCTTTCCGTTGGTGATAAAGAAACCAAGTTTTTTATGGTGCTTGTGGCTCCTAAATATCTTGTATGATCAATTTCAATGCCATTCATCTCATAACGAATTTCATCAAAAAGATATGCCAGTAAGTTGCTTTTTGATTTGAAATTCGCTGTAGACTTAGAGGCTTTCTCATCTACAACAGATCCCTCCACATATATATAACTTTCACTAGGTAAAACATACAAATCTTGATTTTGTATTGAAATGCGTATTTCATCATTATTGTTGTAAGATTGTAGGTATTTTTTGATTATATTTTCATCAGATAATGGCTTATCCAATACATTTATTATTGAACTCATTTTGTCTTCAGTTTAAAATTAACAGACTTTAGAAAATTTTTATTGAATAATGATCTTCGTTTGGAGTTAGCATTTTATCGTTGAATCCTAAGAGTTTTCCAATTGTATTTTCCTTATTAAAATATATTGGATCCGTAGAGATATTAACTTTAACCTGCATTGTGTTATTATTGGCTTCTATAAAAATTTTATTTTCTCTACTATATCGTTTGTATTCTTCCTCTATATAATCAACTATGTCATTCAATTCATAAGATCCAATTGGTATTTCAATCACATTTTCACCTATATGAAACAAATTGTTGTATACATCAACATTTGGAATGCTATTATACAAATGAAAATCAGTTAGAGCACATTCGCATGCCCCATTTAACTCAATAGGAGGGAAGTAATTAGCGATAACTCTGATGAGTTGGAGTTCAGAGTAAGTGTTATTGACATCATGCCTGCTTGATTGTAAATGAATAAAGTTTAACACACAATATGGTATATAAAAAGCATTTTTATTTTAATTTAATCTTTTTTGTTTTGAATTTACATTAAAATTTTTAATACTAAATGCAATAATTCTTAATACAATAATTCTAAATATAATAATATTGCATCTTTACTTATCCAAGAATTGTGTTCATTAGTAAATCCTAACCACTTAACATACGCTTTATCTCCTTTAGTTTTAATAATCTTTTCAACTAGATATGTATTTGGAAATCTAGTTTTTGAGAGTTCTTCATCGTAAAATCCACCTTGAATGAGATTACCACGATAATCCTCTAATATGTATGTTGCAGGATATGTATTTTGAATTGTTTTAATAGTGAAAATTTCTGTTGTCCAATTTGGAGTATAAGCTTTTTCAAATGTATGTTTGTATTTGCTTATGCGCACATGATCTCCAACATTCGAGATTTTATACATCTTCAAATGACTGTATACTGTATTTAATAATTTTTTCTCATTTGTTGAGTTGACTTTAATTGGAGACATTTTGATAATACGATGAACTTTACTCTTGTATGCTTTTAATAGATCTTTGTAGATATCCAACCGGTTATACGAACCATTAAAACTAAATGCTTTCCTCATCATCCCTTTTAATGTTCTATTAAATCGTTCTAATATTGATGCTTTCATTGTGCTATACGTTGAATAGTTATTAATGTTGTGCTTATCGATCAATTTTGCAAAGTGCTTAATAAAAATTCTTTACCATCGTCTATTTTAACGTTTTTGAGTACTCGTCCCCATTGAAAAATATCAGCCATTGCTTGTGTTTCAAGTGCAGTTTTTGTTTTCAGCGCTGCTACCCATGCATATTTTGAAAATGTATCAATTACATTTAACAAAAATCTACAATTTTTATTGTCTATAGAATAATTTCCCATTTCAACAGCGCACAGTGGCTGAAAATCGTTTTTCATTGGCCAAAATTCTGTAACTTTTGAACCGATCAAAATATTGAAGTAATTTTTATTTTATTGGATAGATATTTAGTTCAGCTTGACTCAGTTTAAATTACATTAAAATTGATTGAGGACTTTTTAAGGAATTCTAGGTCAAAGTTGAACTTTTGAATTTTTTTAACTTTTAGAGTGAAATATGGGTTTATTATTTTTTTATTTATTAAAAAATTTAATATTTGGAAAATAATAATAATTATAAATATTTTTTGTAATAATGGAATTTTTTTAATGTTACACTTAAAAAAATTTTACACTGAAAAAAATAGTAAAATCAACTGGAGATTTTGCTATTACAGAAAAATTAAAAATTTGTTGCTGACAAATTTGCAAATTTGTTTACACTCAAAGAATAGTTACACTTAAAAAAAAACTTTAATAATATTATCTAAAAATATTGCTATTACTACAGAAAAATTTATTATTTTTTGCTGTCAAATTTGATAATTTTAAAAACATTTTAAAAATAAAAACTGCAATAAATTTTAATAGCATTTGCAACAATGGTAGGTTCTGTTTATTATTATTTTTTACTAATACTATGTTTTTCGTACTTAAATAACAATGAAAGGCAATTATAATTATTATTCATTTGACTCAAATATTGATTGCAAATATTCCATATTTTGTTCTGTGCTATCTCTGTTCTTTAGTAGTTTTTTGGCTTCTTCATCTAAATCCCGATGTTCCACTTTCCATTGATTTCGAATACTGGAGATAAACGGATCTGACGTTGCCAATAATATATTAAATAGATCTTCATTTGTTGAATTTCGTGAAATTTTTCTAGTATTGTGCTCTCTATAAAATCTGTAATCCTTGTTCCTTTTTTCCTGAGCCTCCTCCAAGTGGCACCAAATGATATTTAATGACATCTTCTCCATGATAAAGGATTTTGTGAACTGTTGCAGACATATTTCTCCATGGGTAGTTGGTTGTATATATTTTTGCAGTTTCCTTTGCATAATATCCAAATTTTCTAGAGTCAATTTCTTTATTGCACGCAAGTACTTCTAGGATTATTTTAAATCTGAAAATGAGGTTTAAATCCACTCCTGTTATTTCAGATGCTGTTTCTGGATCTGAAAAGAATCTTCTTGCGGTATTGCCATCATTTGTATTGCCTGACCCTTGTTTTGGCTGATCTATAATCAATCCAAATTTGCGATATTCATCTTGAACATGTTTCTTTTTTGAACTTCTTAACTCTTTGTTGGTTTCGTTGTTTCTTATTGATCCTGAAGACCCGAAATCCAAATCATAACTGATTTTTAGTATGTGTTCCATAAGTCGTATTCTTGCATGTAGTGGTGATAACCCAAATTCATATGCATCGGTATTATCCAATGATTTTGTCGGTATTTGGTTTAATTGGGTTGATGTTGCTTGGCATATAATGCAGGTGGATGCAGCCTTCGTGTTAGTCAAAGCCTGACCTACTTTTCCATCTATCATTGTTAGCACTAATTGGTAGCTTACTTCAATTTGCTGGCCATCTAACTGTAATTGTAATGGCTGTAGTGTTGCAATTTGGGCCTTAATATCACTAACTTCTTTGTTAATGGCATCATGAGTTTCTTTTTTGAATTCAAATTTGATTGGCCTGCAGTATTTCGTAGAAGATGGTGTCTCATTTTTCCAAATATCCATTGTTTGCGTTATACTAGTCGAAGGCTCTGAATCTTTCAAAATCTTTTTCAATCGCAATGGTACAAATGATACCATGAACATATCCGAGTCCGAAATATTTTCACTTAAAACTTGTTTGTATTGTTTTTGTCCCGAAGAACCATCACATCCCCATTTACAAAAAAGAATTAACTCTTTGTTTCCATATTTCTTTAACTCATTTCCTGTTATTGATTGTAGCAAGCGTTCTGCTGTGTGATCAAGTAGAGATTGTAGTTGTACCTCTGCCGGAATTGGTGTGATTGTAATAGTGTCCTTTGATGGCAAACAGTCCATTTTAGCAGCGGTTATGTAATGATATGCTGGATACATATTTGAGCCTTTTTCTATCGCACGCAGTCTGAGCTTAATATATTGCTGTTTTGTTAATTTCAAATCCAGAAATAATGCTAATGCCTCCTCATTTGTGTACTGTATTGCATCACTCGGAGTTGGTATACTTTTAAGAATCCGTTTTGTTCTCACTGGACTAGCTTTAACAACTTTTTCAATATATCCACTTTTGTTAATTGGTTCTGTGATCGTAATTGATGTAGGAAACTGCACATGTTGTCCAGACCTTAATATCAGGTAAAACTGATTAGTATCTCGCCAATATTTGTTGTTGTTGTTGGGTTTTTTTTATATTTTTAGTGGTTTAATGTCCCGATTATTGTTATAAAATTGTTTATGACTTTGGTTGACCCTAACATTTGATAACAGGTAAATTTAGAAAGAGATCATATGTTTACTGTAGAACGTATTGTGGTAATTTTATGACTTATTTTTGCTGATCAAAAGAAAGCCATTAAATCCTTTCGCAGGTATTATATTTAATTTTTTTAGTTTTACGTAGTCTAAAGTAAAAAAACATAAACTTTTAGGCAAAAAAGTGAAAATTATATACACCATTGTATACGAGTACTTTGGAGTAATTTCATTAAAATGAAAAAAGTGTTCTACACACGGCTCGTCACGGGTGCAAAAGTATATACAGCAGTAAAGAGGACACTTTCACCTTTCTCCGGCTGGTATACATTTCTTGTTCCCTTTTGTTCCCTAGAAGTTCTATTCCACTAAAGTTTAAATTTGAGAAAAAATATAGTAGTTTCATAAATATTCCGTAACGCCCTTAATATTAAACGCTAGAGCTCTGACCACTTACAAAAACTAAAGACTATAATCCTACCAACATTATAAAAAAGACCGCAGGCTATTATCGATGATAGCTTGCGAGTAGTAACCATTTATTTTTTATAAAAAACAAAAGAAAAACACCTTTTTCTGAAAATAAAAAAAAAAAAAACGTTGAGTTTGACAGCATGCCACGCTCACAATTATCAATTATCAATAGTTTAACCTAATTTAAACTATTGATAATTGTGAGCGTGGCATGCTGTCAAACTCAACGGTTTTTTGTAATTTCAGAAAAAGGTGTTTTTCTGTTGTTTTTTATCAAAAATAAATGATTACTACTCGCAAGCTATCATCGATAATGGCCTGCGGTCTTTTTTATAATGTTGGTAGGATTATAGTCTTTAGTTTTTGTAAGTGGTCAGAGCTCTAGCGTTTAATATTAAGGGCGTTACGGAATATTTATGAAACTACTATATTTTTCTCAAATTTAAACTTTAGTAGAATAGAACTTCTAGGGAACAAAAGGGAACAAGAAATGTATACCACCCGGAGAAAGGTGAAAGTGTCCTCTTTACCGCTATATATACTTTTGCACCCGTGACGAGCCGTGTGTAGAACACTTTTTTCATTTTAATGAAATTACTCCAAAGTACTCGTATACAATGGTGTATATAATTTTCACTTTTTTGCCTAAAAGTTTATGTTTTTACTTTAGACTACGTAAAACTAAAAAAATTAAATATAATACCTGCGAAAGGGTTTAATGGCTTTGTTTTGATCAGCCAAAAATTGGTAATAAAATTATCACAAATTATCACAAATTATCACAAAATTCTACAGTAAACATATGATCTGTTTCTAAATTTACCTGTTATCAAATGTTAGGGTCTACCAAAGTCATAAGCAATTTTATAACAATAATCGGGGCATTAAACCACTAAAGATAAAAAAACAACCCAACAACAACAACAAATATTGGCGAGATACTAATTAGTTTTACCTCATATTAAGGTCTGGACAACATGTGCTGTTTTGTGCAATTTAAGCACTACCTGCTATGAAATTAAAGATCAATGTGTGAATAACATATATCTAAAAATGTATAAAACTACGGATTCGATAAGGGATTACTCAGTAATAAGTTAATCCTCTAGGTGTACGGGTAAAACATAACAGACGCAAATAAAAATATTCACAAAAATATGGAGAGCTTCAGTTATAAAGAACTGGCGGAAGAGTATTTTAGAAACAAAAACCAGGAAGATGTTCTTAGTTACGTTAAAATAAAATTAAACTTAAATTCGTGTAGCACCGAAATGCAAGAGCAATTATATAATTTCGTCAAAGCACTAAAAAACGCTACAAAGAAGTTCGCTACTGTAAACAAAACTTTTATATAAAAAGTGCAAACTGGTTAGAGGGCCAACTTACTGTCGCTGCAGAAACAGCAAAGCAAGATAAGGCTGGAATACCACGCAAATCATTGCACAACTGCAGCGATAGATCTAAGAGGCGGAAACTTAAAGATATCAACGATGCAATTGGTTGTACAAATATAAAAGAATCTTTCCTACATCAATTACGATCACAGAACCAATTAACAAAAGTGGATATCATTGAAAAAGTTGTTAAAGTTAGTCCAGTGAGAACAAAACGGATTCTTAAAAATATACCAACTCCGAATGGATTTGAAATTAACGAAACAGCAATATATTAAGCTCAGACTGCGTGCGATTGAAAAAGGTTCAAATATGTATCCAGCATATCATTACATAACCGCTGCTAAAATGGACTGTTTGCCATCAAAGGACACTATTACAATCACACCAATTTCGGCAGAGGTACAACTACAATCTCTCCTTGATCACACAGCCAAACGCTTGCTACAATCAATAACAGGAAATGAGTTAAAGAAATATGGAAACACAAAGTTAATTCTTTTTCGTAAATGGGGATGTGATAGTTCTTCGGGACAAAAACAATACAAATAAGTTGTATGTGAAAATATTTCGGACTCGGATATGTTCATGGTATCATTTGTACCATTGCGGTTGAAAAAGATTTTGGAAGATTCAGAGCCTTCGACTAGTACAACGAAAACAATGGATATTTGGAAAAATGAGACACCATCTTCTACGAAATACTGCAGGCCAATCAAATTTGAATTAAAAAAAGAAACTCATGATGCCATTAAGAAAGAAGTTAGTGATATCAAGGCCCAAATTGCAACACTACAGCCATTACAAGTACAGTTAGATGGGCAGAAAATTGAAGTAAGCTACCAATTAGTGCTGACAATGATAGATGGAAAATTAGGTCAGGCTCTGACTAACACGAAGGCTGCATCCAGCTGCATTATATGCCCAGCAACATCAACCCAAATCCCGACAAAATCATTAGATAATATGGATTATCACCACTACATGCAAGAATACGACTTATGGAACACATACTGAAAATCAGTTATGATTTGGATTTCGGGTCTTCAGGATCAATAAGAAACATCGAAACCAACAAAGAGTTAAGAAGTTCAAAAAGAAACATGTTCAAGATGAATATCGCAAATTTGGATTAATTATAGATCAGCCAAAACAAGGGTCAGGCAATGATGGCAATACCGCAAGAAGATTCTTTTCAGATCCAGAAACAGCATCTGAAATAACAGGAGTGGATTTAAACCTTATTTTCAGATTTAAAATAATCCTAGAAGTACTTGAGTGCAATGAAGAAATCGACTCTAGAAAATTTTGAGATTATGCTAAGGAAACTGCAAAAATATATACAACCAACTACCCATGGAGAAATATGTCTGCAACAGTTCACAAAATCCTTTATCATGGAGGAAATGTCATTAAATATCATTTGGTGCTACTTGGAGATCTATCAGAGGAGGCTCAGGAAAAAAGGAACAAGGATTACAGATTTTATAGAGAGCACAATACTAGAAAAATTTCACGAAATTCAACAAATGAAGATCTATTTAATATATTATTGGCAACGTCAGATCCGTTTATCTCCAGTATTCGAAATCAATGGAAAGTGGAACATCGGGATTTAGATGAAGAAGCCAAAAAACTACTAAAGAACAGAGGTAGCACAGAACAAAATATGGAATATTTGCAATCAATATTTGAGTCAAATGAATAATAATTATAACTGCCTTTCATTGTTATTTATGTACGAAAAACATAGTATGAGTAAAAAATAATAATAAACAGAACCAACCATTGTTGCAAATGCTATTAATATTTATTGCAGTTTTTATTTTTAAAATGTGTTTAAAATTATCAAATTTCACAGCAAAAAATAATAAATTTTTCTGTAGCAATAGCAATATTTTTAGATAATAATAATAACGTTTTTTTTTAAGTGTAATTATTCTTTGAGTGTAAACAAATTTGCAAATTTGTCAGCAAAAAATTTTTAATTTTTCTGTAATAATAGCAAAATCTCCAGTTGATTTTACTATTTTTTTCAGTGTAAAATTTTTTTAAGTGTAACATTAAAAAAATTCCATTATTACAAAAAATATTTATAATTATTATTAATTTCCAAATATTAAATTTTTTAATAAATAAAAAAATAATAAACCCATATTTCACTCTAAAAGTTAAAAAAATTCAAAAGTTCAACTTTGACCTAGAATTCCTTAAAAAGTCCTCAATCAATTTTAATGTAATTTAAACTGAGTCAAGCTGAACTAAATATCTATCCAATAAAATAAAAATTACTTCAATATTTTGATCGGTTCAAAAGTTACAGAATTTTGGCCAATGAAAAACGATTTTCAGCCACTGTGCGGCGTGCAAAAGATTTTCGAGCTTGTTTATGGAGTTCGTTAACTAGATTTCTTTTTGAAGACATGTTTATAGTTTTAAGAATTGTTTTGGCTACTTTTCTTTCGTAGGCTCTCAACAAATCTTTGTAGATAACCATCTTCCAAAAATGTATTGATTTTGGAAATGTTTTCTTCAATTTTCTTATTCTTTTCTAACTGTAATGTTGTTGCATGTTGTAGCATTTCGAGTTGAATTCTTAAAGTATCATACATTTTGTTGCTATCTTCCTTAAAGTATTTTAATAGTTTGTATTCTATTTCTTCGATTTGATTTTGCAGAAACAATTTACTGATAACATCGTTTTCCTCCACAGCCTTTGCCACATTTTTGATACTTTTGTTTTGGACATCGATGTTGTTGTTCGTATCCATAAAGAACCCCAACAGTCTAGGGGCATTTTTCAGTGAAATTATATCGCTTGTACCGTTTTGATAGTATCAACAGACATACTTTATATATATTATTGTAAGTAGTAGCGAATTGTATGTCTGGCAACCATTAAAATTCTCAAATTTCAGCAATTAAAATTTAAAATTTTAATTGCAAATTGTGTGTTAATGGGTTTGGCGGCATGCTTTGATTAGTGTGTGCGTGTGTGTGTGAATGTGCGGGCGAAATATTTTTTGTTTATATTTTGTGTGTGTTTATTTAAGGGATATTGATTTCAGTTGTTGTGAATTTGTTGTGTCTGTCCGTTAGAATTGATTTGAGCTGGTGTGTGGTTTGCTTGTTTGTCTGTCCGTTAGAATTGATTTGAGTTGTTGGTTTGGTTTACTTGTTGTGTCTGTCCGTGGGATCTTTTGTCTGTCCGTGAGAATTGATTTCAGCTGGTATGTTGTTTAGTTGTTTGTGTCTGTCCTTGGGAGTTTCTGTCTGTCTGTCCGTTGAATTTATGGGTAATTAAAATTTAAAAATTTTGGTAATTAACACTAAGTTTAATGGGGTAATAAGGAATAATGATTTTTTTGTCTGCCCATTACGTCCGTCCTTTTGTGTGGGTGTGTTGATTCCATCCGATCATATGGACATAATTTTGTTGATGGTGGGGAGGAGGATGGTTAAGTTTTTTTGTTTACATTTATTTAGTGTATGTGTGTGTGTGTTGTTCTTTATACATACATTTTATTTTTAAGCATGTTTGTCTTTTCGACCGTCCGTTCTTTCAACTGGTCGTCTTTTTTCAACTGTATGTCTTTTCAAGCGTCTGTCGTTTGGTGGACAGTGTGTATACATACATACATTCGGTATATGGATATTTGAGTATGCGTAGGGAGATGTTAAATTCTTTTAGATATTTGCGTGCGCAATCGTATTCATATTTTGTTAGCTGTTTTGTTTACATTAGTTTTTTGTCAAGTACAGGATACTAAACAAAAACATTGTGTGGATATATAATTTTAGAAATTATATACATATTTGTTTTGTGTATGCTTCTGCTTAAGATCACAATTTTTTCTTAAAGTTTTGCTTGATATACTTACATAAACTTTTTGTCAACTAGAAACTTTTTGTCAACTAGAAACTTTTTTTGTGGCAAATATTCGCATAATCGTTTGAATTTCTGGTTGTGTTGCTAAATACAAAAGATGTGGTTTGTATTTGAAATAAAAAACACTTGTATAATTTTTTATGTTTGTATTTATTTATTGTTTAATATATGATAGAATTTTACAATAATTCATGTATTTTTAAATGAAAATATTGTAAAAAGGGATAGTTCATTTTAAGCAAGATTTTTCTTTTGTTAGTAAAAGAGCATTTCTTAATGCGCAAACACCAAATGTGTGATAATTACAATAGAAACACTCGGGATATTTAATTTCCATTTGCTTAAAGTTGATGCAGCCAAAGTCCTCTATGTTAAAAACTCTTTTTCGGAGTATTTTTTCTAGTTATTGTCTCTTTTCTTCTCCTTTAACATATATTTTAGAATAGCGTACATTAGCTTTTAAAAATGTGTAAACACTTTTAAATGAAACTGATCCATCGTCCCAGTATAGGTGATGATAGTTTTTTGTTAACCAATTTGCTTCTCTCTGCTTTTTTTCTGACAAACATTGGAAATCGTAAGGAGGCTTTATGATGAAATTAATGTAATCATTATTGTTGAAAACAACTGCTGCTTCTTTTGGGATGAAATCATTTGAATTACTTTTGAAACCTTGCAAGTCTATGAAAACAATATTGTCATCCATATTATTAAATTTATAAGACTTTTCGAACTTGTTCTTTTATTGGAATATATTCAATTATGCGATCATGAATAAGAATACAGTAAGCTGATGTCTTTGATGGAATATTTGTTGCTGTTTCAAATTCAATTTTTATATCAATTGGTCCGCTGTTGAGTGATTCGTTTTGATGGGTTACATCTACTACAATAATCGGTGCATTATTTTTAAACTCTTGAGCAGTTAGAAGCGGTTGAGGTTCTCTCATGAAGTAGCTCTGTTGAAATCTTAGATACATATCGTATAGAATTGCATAGCGCTCATTCTTAAATTTAATATTTAGATCATCATATGGGCATGATACTGAATTTAAATGAACTTTTAAAGTAGTCAGAAAACAATGAACAAACTTATTTTCTTGTTGAAAAGCAATCAATACAAAACGGGGGCGTTCTCTACTTGCGGATAATTTAACATTCTAAATATGACTTGTTCCTGTATGTAATTGTGGATTTACATGACAATCCCAACTACGGAATGCCATCGGTATAGAAGCATCATTGCTAATAATTTTAATCATATTCAGCTTACAAAGATCAGATAATTGTACGTGTGGAATTCTCCATGAGATGAGTGAAATTGCAAGTTTTGCTTTTTCAGTAGAAACGTTCGAGTGTAGAAGATTTTCATCATTCTTATTACGTAAGAATATCAATTCATGCTTTCCATTTAGTATAACTTTATTATAGTCTTCAGCGAATCCTAAAAGCATCTTAAGTGGTACATAGAAATTAAAGAAGCCATTTACAAGTTTCAAATCATCAATTTTATTCCAACCAGCATTCTGCATTCCTGTGCTTTCCGTTGGTGATAAAGAAACCAAGTTTTTTATGGTGCTTGTGGCTCCTAAATATCTTGTATGATCAATTTCAATGCCATTCAGCTCATAGCGAATTTCGTCAAATAGATATGCCACAAAGTTGTTTTTTAATTTGAAATTGGGTGTAGATTTAGAGGTTTTCTCATCTACAACAGATCCTTCCACATATATATAACTTTCACTAGGTAAAACATACAAATCTTGATTTTGTATTGAAATGCGTATTTCATCATTATTGTTGTAAGATTGTAGGTATGGCACATATGTATGATAGTCCTTTTTGATTATATTTTCATCAGATAATGGCTTATCCAATACATTTATTATTGAACTCATTTTGTCTTCAGTTTAAAATTTTTATTTGTTGTTGTCTACGTTTTTTGATGAACTGATCTTTTTAATTGTGGTTTAGGCTGTGATAATGGCTTAGGGTTGTATGTTGTTGCTGTTGTTATATTTTTCGATATACTTGATTTGTATATCAACATTATTTAGTTGGTCTTAAATGAATTCTTATTGTTATTTCCTCTCCTCGAAAATTAATTCAATCGCCGTACTGATCAACTACTCGTAGCGTTAGTGAACCTACCTCTCTGGAGTTCACAGGTAAATAAATGAGGTTTCCAGAAATCTCAGCTATTTTATAGCCACATATGTGGCAAATTTCTCGGTAATGACCGCGTAAGAGATCATTGCCATATAAGTGGTAAATATCGAGGTGCAGCTCACAATGTTTGCAATTTAAAGTTCCAAATTCCCAAATTCATCCCAATACATTTTCATAATTATTCATCTTATGACTCGCACCTTTTTGTGAAAGAATTGGGTAAAAAGTCTGACAATATAAAAGTCCTTCCGCTGAACAAAGAACTGTACATTTCTCTATCTAGATTTACAAAAATGACTGACAATTTTAATCTTGAGCTTAGATTCTTAGACACTATACGCTTTATGGCCGATAGCTTAGAATCCTTAGCAAATAACCTTACCGACAATGACTTCTATACGGTAAGGGCGCACTTTAAAACAAAGACAGAGTTTGACCTTGTAAGAAGAAAGGTTGTGTTCCCCTATGACTATCTTAATTCTTTCCAAAAATTGGATGATAGTCAGCTTCCGCCAAGGGAAGATTTCTTTAGCACTCTGAATAACAAGGAGTGCTCACTTGAAGACTACGAACATGCAACAAAGGTCTGGCATACCTTTAATTGCAAAACCCTGCGAGATTATATGGAATTGTATCTAAAAACGGATGTTCTTCTGCTAACAGATATATTCGAAAATATTCGAAAAGTTTGCAAGGGAATTTATAATTTAGATCCGTGTCAGTACTACACTGCTTCAGGACTATCATGGGATGCCATGTTAAAGCATACAAGTATAGAATTAGAGTTGCTGACAGACATAGACATGTATAATTTTTTTAAAAAAGGAATACGTGGTGGAATGGTACAGCGTAGTAAAATATATTCCAGAGCAAATAACAAATATTTAGATGATTTCGATAAAGAAAAGCCTTCAGAATTTCTAGTATATTTAGATGCAAATAACCTTTATGGTTGGGCGATGTCTGAGTATCTTCCTTATGGAGGATTCAGATGGCTAGCAAGTGATGAGTTGAATATCGATCCAAAAAGCATAGATAATAACTCACAAGATGGCTATGTGTATGAGGTTACTTTAGAATATCCTTCTTATCTCCATGAATCACACAATGACCTTCCCTTCTGTGTTGAAAATAAAAAAGTTTTACAATCACACCATAAGAAATTAATTGCCGATTTTTCATCAAAAAATTCCTATATAATACATTATAGAGTTCTTAAACAATATTTGGAATATGGTTTAGTTCTAAAGAAAACTCATCGCATTCTCACTTTTAAACAATCTTCATGGCTAAAAGACTATATAGGTTTAAATACTAAACATAGAGCTACAGCAAAAAATGCTTTTGAGAAAAATTTCTTTAAATTGCTCAATAATGCCGTATACGGTAAAACAATGGAGAATGTAGGCAAAAGAAAAGATGTAAGAATTGTAACGAACTGGAATAGAATGAATCGAAATAATTTCGGAGCTCAAGACTGGATATCTAAATCAAATTTTTACAGCTTGTCTATATTTTCGGATGATATGGTTGCAGTTCAAATGAATAGAATCAAGACATATTATAATAAGCCCATATACTTGAGATTTTGCGCGCTGGAGCTTTCTAAATTGAAAATGTATAATTTCCATTATGGATACATGCGACCAAAGTTTAAAGCAAAGTTATCTTTAAATTATATGGATACTGACTCCTTTTTTTATACAATACAAACTGATGACTTTTATGCTGACATAAAATCGGACATAGAATGAACAAGAATTTGACACTTCCGATTACCAAGAAGATAACGTATATGGTATTCCTCTTTTAAACTAAAAGGTGTTGGGTATGATGAAGGATGAAAATTGTGGAAAAGTGATGAAAGAATTTGTGGGACTTCGATCTAAAATGTATTCTTTTAGCGTGCAATATGAAGACGATGTTAAAAAATCGAAGGGGGTAAAGAAATGCGTTCTTGATAAATATAGCTTAGCTTCTTATAGAAATTGTTTATTTAATAAATCTATTGTTTATGATGATATGTTAACATTTAAGCCAAAGATTCATCAAATTTATACCAATATACTAAATAAGGTTGTTTTAAGTTATCAAGATGATAAAAGAAAAATACAAAGTAATGGTATAAATACATATGCATGGTATCATTTTCAAATCGAGGAAACCAATCCTGATTATGAACTTGACATGCTATTGTTGGAAATTGCTAAATTAGAAAAGGAAGAAGAAAAATAATGGTGAAATTGATATCTACATATGTATATAAATGTAAGTTGTTTCTATCTATGTAAGGAAAATAACTAAATGTTTGGTTTTAAGAAAAATTGGTTTGTTATTTTAAATTAAATAATAGTAATAAAAATGTTATTAATAAATAAAAAACTAATACAATCTTGTTTTATTTTTCGCAATTTATTATCTATTGTTAAACAGGAACCAGAAAAATTTGCACTTTGTTTCCCTATTGGCTGTACTTAGCCTGATAAAAAAATCTTGTCAAGTTTTTTGCTTATTTACATATGTCTGTATATTAATTTTTCTATTTATTTCAATTCAATAAAAATATAATTTATAATAGAATTCTATTATATTTAAAACAACTTTTTTTCTCAAATGAAAAATTGTGCATCGGCACGTGTCAGGCCCCTCCTCACATTCTGGATCATACGAGGGACAGCTTCTAAAGTTGGTTTCTTCATCCCCATCGACTACTCCATAGTCCGTATTCTCGTCCAGCATGGACATGAAGCATTTTATTGCATTTTTATGCTCATAGAGCATTAAATTTTCACAGTTTAGTAAAAAATTTTGTATAATATTTCTGATTTCACTCATTTTGTTCAAGTTCTTTTTTGTTACTAACATTTGTCTGGAAATTCCTAAGCCTTATGTAGCTTCGTCGCTTCAGTTTTTTATACTATATACACACATACATATATCGTAATACATATTTATTTATGTCGGAGTAAAGGATTGTTCTACTCATTCTTTTTGGTGGGAGAGCGATGAGCATATATGTACATTATTTCACAAATTTTCAGTTAGGCTTCTTGCAATCATCATCGCTGCTTTCAAGATCACTTTTCATCAAAGATTCACTGTGAAACGATCTCTAAAAATGAACTCGGCAAAAAATTTTACAAAAAAATTTAATTCGATGAACATCAAAAGCTTAACTCACATAAAAGATTTAGATACAGCAATTAAATATCCTATTCTAAATATAACACGAGTAACAACAAAATATGGACCAACACTAAAAGTTGAGTTGGAAAACAAGATAATGTTTCTACCTAGAAGATATAACGCTTTGACAGATGAAGAAATCAAGGATCTCTCGAGTGGATCATTCGACTATGCAGAGAAGAAGAACAGAACTTAATCCTTGAGAGTGAGATGGATGAATTTTTAATTCCAAATGTTCAATATCCTATTTGGCAATAAAATAAATTAATTCTGTGTAGTAAATTATAAATAAATAAAAAAAGGCGTTTTAGAGTTTTATAAAATATATGTGGTTGTGTTTTTATTTAATCTTTTCAGTTATATCATAAAGAAATTTAAGACATAAGGGGCCACAGTTAAATGTATTAAATTTCTGATATTGATTATAGTTGTATTTTATATTTGTGCCCAGATATTTGAGTACTTCCGAAGGAGGTTGTAAGTTTCCAAAACTGTCGAAATATTCTTGCTCATTAATGTTTTTATAATATGCTACCCAATGTATACCAGGTCCTGTTGGTGTATCTAAATTGATTATTCCACATTCTATTTTCTTTGGTCGTTTTGGTAGTGAGACTAACATGGAAACTCCTCTAAAATATGGAATTTTGATTCAAAAATTCTTCAAGTCGACTTCTGATAGTGGTCTATTAGGTAGCATTTTTTGTCTGCTCTTTATAAACTAAACCATAACCCTTTTTATATGGTTTTAGATAAAGTCCTTTCCCAACAGCTATCGATTCCATTGCTTTATTATGTCTGGCTGCTCCATCAAGTTGATTTTTTGCATTCTTTGTTGCATTTACGGCCTTAGCTATAGCAGCACCTCCAGTGCCTAGACTTCCAATTGCACCCAGAGCAGTTAAAATCGGTATTAGGGGTAAAAAAACCACCAATTTTCGGAACATTTATTATGCGTGGTATTATAGCTTGGGATTTTCTTCCTTTTAATGATTTGTTAATAGTTTTGCGAGCGATTCTAATGGCAGAGTTAATGTCAAGAGGTTTTTCCTTTTTTAATATTTTTGTTGCAGCTCTAATTGTCGTACTGAACAGTTTTTCCCATCTAATTTGGTTTTTTAACATTTTTCTTCTTCCTCACACCCATACCAAATTTTGTTTTAGCTTTCATTGCGTTAGTAATCCTGTATGCAAATGATTTTTCTGCAAGACTGCTATCGTTTGACAAAACTCGTTTCCAAGTTTTATTTTCAAGAATTTTATCAGCTTGATGTCTATATTTAAATCCTTATTTTTCGAATAAGTTATATCGTGATTTTTGCAGGCAGAGTCCAGTAAATTAATTCCTTTATCACTTCGATTTAAACGTTTTTGTAGTTTTGTTCCAGGTCTACAGTACTGATATCCAGGAAGATGAAGTTCAACAGGTAGAGATTTTATTAAGCTATTCAATAAACCTGCTCAAACGAAGGTTTTTTTATGACTAAAGGGCTTGTTATAATGTACAACCATCTTATTTTTAATTTATTTTCTATAATAAAAGGTAACAACGATGTATTGCATTTAGTTATAAAAATGCAGTTAGTAAAGCAACACAAAATATTTTGATTCGTAATACTGATGATTCTTCGAACATCAGATCAAAAATAAAACATAGTTCCCTCTTACCAAACTCTATTCGTGCTCTAATAGTTGGACCATCGAATTGTGGAAAGACTAATGTTACGATTAGCTTGCTAGAGAGTCCTAATGGACTCAAGTTTGAAAACATCTATTTATACTCAAAATCCTTATATCAACCGAAATATGAGTACTTGAAGAGATTAATTTCGCCAATTAAAGGAATGGGTTTTCATATATTTTCAGATAATGAAGCGGTTATTCCCCCTAAGGAAGCTAAAACTAATTCAATTATGATATTTGACGATGTTGCATGTGAGAAGCAAAATAATATACGGGCTTATTTTTGTATGGGACGACATAGAGATGTTGATTCATTCTACTTGTGTCAAACTTTATACCAGAATTCCCAAGCATTTAATAAGATACAATGCAAATGTAATTATAATGTTTAAACAAGATGAGACGAATATGAAGCACGTTTATAGGTATCATGTTGGCAGCGACATGAATTTTGAAAAGTTTCAGCAAATTTGTAGAGAATGTTGGAAAGAAAAATATGGATTTTTGATGATAAGCAAAGATAATGAATTAAACAATGGTCGCTATAGAAAATTATTCGACTATTTCATAACGATATAAATTAGTCTACATAAAAGAAAAAACTTTAGTATATAATCTGACTTTAAACATAATACATCTACATATATCTTTAAATATTTAACATACTTAATCTGAACTGATATACCGATCTGAACCTAATAATCTTATCTGATAGCTGATAAGCTGATCTGATACCTAATAATCTGATACCTAATAATCTGATCGGATACCTGATAAGCTGATCTGTTACCTGATAAGCTGATCTGATAACCTGATCTGATAGCTGGTAAGCTGATCTGGTACCTAATAATCTGATCTAATCTTATAGCTGAAAAATAGAATCCAAAATTTTAAAAGAGTTGGTGGCGACTAGAAATGTCTTGAAGAAAAAGCTTCGTAGTATAAAAACCGGTGAAATAGATACACATGAACAACTAAGAGATACATTTAAACCTATAACAGACCCTTTAAAAGAATTTATATAAAAGACTAAGAATACCAACAGAATTATCAAAAAAGAAAAGAATGAGATGAAAACAGAAATTGAACATAATAACAGTTCTCATCTTAAGAAACCATCAATTAAGATGGAGACAAGCACACCAAAGAAACTTGTAGAAGATACAACATTTGACACCAGCAACTCACTTAATGATCCTAATGGTGATAATAATAGTGATAATGATGATGATGACAATTTTTACTCACAAAATTCAAATATTGAAGAGAGTTATACTGACTTATCCGTCTTGGAAGGAAGAAATGAATTAGATACTAACTATGGTCCACATAAAGATTTATTTAAAAAATGGAAATTCGGTAATAGTAGTCTCAAACTAAATGAAGACAAAATACATGTTGGGGGGAAAAATATGGCCTCTAACACCAGGTCTATTTTCTTTGTTGTTTCATAAAATACCAAAAAACTAAGATAAATTTGAACTCGAAATCTATAAAAAAAAAAATTTAATTAGTTCCAATGCGTATAGAAGAGACTATAAGCCTGATGGTCAAATAAAGGGAACGAAAGCATATAAATATAAAAATATTATTAAGAAATTGTTTACGGAGAAAAATGGAAATAATTTATCTCAATCAACGGGAGCTAAACCTAAAGCTGGTTATTTAGGTGATGGATTGATGCAGCTTAACCTCCTTTAGCCAAACTATATATACTGGGACGAAATGAGTTGGTAGATCGCCTTCGACTACTGCTAGCATCATAAGCTGCAGGTCATACTAATCATAATAACGAGATTGTATCAATTATTGAAGAATTACGCGAACATAATATAATAGAATAAATTAGATGAATGAAGTATGTCTGTTGATAAGTTTGGACATTATTTAACCCTCTAACCGGCCAATTTTTTTTCGATTAAAAAAAATTATTTATTGATAGTTTTTGGTTTAATAAAATATACGTTAATGTTAAAACTTAAAAAAAATTTAAAACTTACCTTCCAGGTGAGAAAATATGTTGACCGCCAAAAGGCGGACCTGCCTGGTAACGTAATAAAAAATTTTAATTAAGGGATGATTTTATTCAAAATTTTATTCGGGTTTTTTTATTGTTTTGTGTGATAAATTTGGAAACATTTTTTATTGTTTGATAAGCATAGATTTAATTTGCATTTAGTACAATACATTTGTGTTTCGGACTTACATCCCTGTAGTTTACATACTTTTTTACCACTGCGGTCCAAAATGTCAGGCATATGTCCAACTCCATCAAAACGAATGTCATCTGGTGGACCATACGATCTCTTTGGTTTTTGTATTTTTGGGCTTTGGCTCTGAGGTCTACCAACAGCTCTTTTGGCGTTAGCGTTCTCATAACGACAAAATACATCAGCCACCTCAATACGAAAATCTGGTAATTTTTTATGAGTTACATCTTTACAGTTAATTCCATGAATACGCTGGAAAAGGAGGTATGAATTCACTAGCGACATATCAATTAGGTGATAGAATAAACGCAAAGTCCACTTCTTTGTTTTCATTCTGATGTGATAGCGACCAAGTAAACTGTCCATCAAATCAACACCACCCATATGGTGGTTATATTCTTTAATTATATTAGGACAGTCTACATCGACGTATGATTTATTTTTCCGATCATAACGGCATATTTTTAAAAGTTGTGAATTGCTGTTCAGTGTTTTAAAAGGCTTAATTCCAGCATACGTGGATACCAATCGTACATATTTTGTATCCTTCCATTGAACACAAGATATGTCGACTCCAAATGCACGTCCAACAAATTCTTCTGAGTGTCCACGTTCCTTATCTTTCAATTCCACTTCCCTTGACAGCTTGCAATTAGGTATCCTGTTAGATCGGACGGTTCCTAAAGCATAAATTCCTCGGCTCCGTAAATAAACAAGAAGTGGCAGAGAGGTATAAAAATTATCGAAGTACAATATATGATTTTTAAAGTCTGGAATTGTGTTTGATAATCTTATGACCACATTGGCTGTTGCTCCTAAGTCAGGGGTGTTAGGTAGTACTTCATTATCGCCAGCACCTTTGTATACTTCAAATCTGTACGAAAAGCCATCCGAGTCACAAAGGACAAAAAGTTTCATGCCATATTTGTGGGGCTTTGCGGGCATATATTGCCGAAATTTTGTTAACATTTTTGTTGAACACATTTGTTCATCAATGCATAGCCGAGGTGCTTTTGGCACAGCATCAAATTGCATATTGAGTCTGTCAATAACTGGACGAATTTTGTATAGCTCATCATATCCGGCTTCCTGTGGTTTTTTCATTTTTGTGGTGTCATTAAAATGAAGATATTTTCTGATTGAAAAAAAACTGTTTCGAAGTCATTGCATTTCTAACTGGCTCGAAGGAATGCTTGGACCAGTAACTGTCAACGTTGGGATACCGGTACACAGACATATAAATCAAAATTCCGATATATTTTTTTAAATCACACGTCGTTAGATTAAAATTTGTGGAAACATCTTGCTGTTTTGCATACAGATTGCTCTGATACACAATTTCATTCAGCAAATCATCGTTGAAAAAATAAGTAAAGCAACTAAATGGAGTGGTTAATTCTTTGAATTGTTGCGGCAATTCCTTGTCTCCTTGAAAAACTACATCGTTTTTTTCCAGTTCAAGGAATTGTTTTTTCCATAAAATCTTTCTGAACTCTGGGTTTTGGGGAGAAATATCTTTCACATTTCCGTTAAACCCCCCGGCATTGGACTCTGCTGCACTTTCACCAGCTTCAACTTCTGGTAGAGGAGATCTTGCCCTCTTGGTTTTTGTTTTCCCAGTTTTAGATGGTAAAGAGTCTTCACAATGCTCCACGTTGTTGTTCACTTCTACCAGATTTTTTTCTGAATTTCGAGAGATGTTCTTGATATCAGAAGGAATATCGTTGTTGTCTGCATTATCGCACTCTTCTTCTAATGTAGCAAAGTCTACGTTTGGTAGTTGAAAGTCTGGGTCTTCCAAATCATCATCATCGTCAAAGTCGAAATCGTCTTCTGAATCTGCGCCATCCACTGATTCAGCCATGAGTGCTTCAATTTCCTCATCAGTTAATTTTGAAAAATTAAAATTTTTTCTTTGTGAAAACATTTTCAAACGGTTAATTTCTTCCTAGAATGTTTAAAACCGAACACTATGAACTAGAGCAATGTGTATGCAAAAGTAGCTTGTAACCGGCAGGTCCGCCTTTAGACGGTGTCCAATTTTCACCGGCTAAAAGCTAAGTTTTGCTAAAAACCTTATATTCAAAACACTGAACACAAAAGAATATATATTTACCTGTAAGAAAATAATTTTTTTACACGCAAACTATGAATTAAAAGGATTTTATACTTTTTTCAAAATTCCACTTGATACACAAATAATTATTTTACACACTTTGTCAAAAAACTTACTTTAGCACTCAACAGTTTGCAATAAAATGACAAATGCTTGCTGCTATTTGCCTCAATAAGAGAATTTTTTGTTTCTCTGCTGATATTTACCGTTAGAACAGAGCTTTTAAGAAATAGAGCTGCGTAGCAACGTATTTATTATACACCGTCTAAAGGCAGGCTCGCCGGTTAGAGGGTTAAACGATACAAGTGGTATAATTTCAATGAAAAATGCTCCTAAATTGTTGGGGTTCTTTATGGATACGAACAACAACATTAATGTCCAAAACAAAAGAATCAAAAATGTTGCAAAGGCTGTGGAGGAAAACAATGTTATCAATAAATTGTTTCTGCAAACTCAAGTCGAAGAAATGCAATACAAGCTATTAAAATACTTTAAGGAAAATAACAACAACACACATAATACTCTAAGAGCTCAAATCGAAGTGCTACAACAGGCAATAATATTACAGTTGCAAGAGAATAAGAAAATTGAGGAAAACATTTCCAAAATCAAAACATTTTTGGAAGATGGTTATCTACAAAGATTTGTTGAGAGTCTACAAAAGAAAAGTTAAATGAAAAGATTTATAGATGGGAAAATTACATGTTCGCATCAATAAATAAAAGTTCATCAAGCAGATTACAACGTATCCAAAACAATTCTTAAAACTATAAACATGTCTTCAAAAAGAAATCTAGTTAACGAACTCCATAAACAAGCTCGAAAATCTTTTGCACGTCGTAGAGTTGTGATGAAAGGAATATATGATCTCTGGCAAGCTGATTTAGTTGAAATCGGAAATTACTCTATAGACAATAAAAATTATAGATTTTTGTTAACCGTAATTGATACATTCTCAAAATATACATGGGCAGTGCCGCTCAAAACAAAAACTGCACTTGAAACAACTCAGGTAATGATAGATATTTTTCAAATGGGACGAGTACCAAAAAACCTACAAACAAAAAACCTACAAAAACTTTGCGAAATTGATGGATAAGCACAACATTAATCACTATTCAACGTATAGCACAATGAAAGCATCAATAGTAGAACGATTTAATAGAACATTAAAAGGGATGATGTAGAAAGAATTTAGTTTTAATGGTTCATATAACTGGTTGGATATCTACAAAGATCTATTAAAAGCATACAGCAGTAAAGTTCATCGTATTATCAAAATGCCTCCCATTAAAGTCAACTCAACAAATGAGAACAAATTATTAAATACAGTATACAGTCATTTGAAGATGTATAAAATCTCGAAATTTAATGTTGGAGATCATGTGCGCATAAGCAAATACAAACATACATTTGAAAAAGGTTATACTCCAAATTGGACAACAGAAATTTTCACTATTAAAACAATTCAAAATACGTATCCTGCAACATACATATTAGAGGATTATAGTGGTAATCTCATTCAAGGTGGATTTTACGATGAAGAACTCTCAAAAACTAGATTTCCAAATACATATCTAGTTGAAAAGATTATTAAAACTAAAGGAGATAAAGCGTATGTTAAGTGGTTAGGATTTACTAATGAACACAATTCTTGGATAAGTAAAGATGCAATATTATTATATTTAGAATTATTGTATTAAGAATTATTGCATTTAGTATTAAAAATTATAATGTAAATTCAAAACAAAAAAGATTAAATTAAAATAAAAATGCTTTTTATAAACCATATTGTGTGTTAAACTTTATTCATTTACAATCAAGCAGGCATAATGTCAATAACACTTACTCTGAACTCCAACTCATCAGAGTTATCGCTAATTACTTCCCTCCTATTGAGTTAAATGGGGCATGCGAATGTGCTCTAACTGATTTTTATTCGTATAATAGCATTCCAAATGTTGATGTATACAACAATTTGTTTCATATAGGTGAAAATGTGATTGAAATACCAATTGGATCTTATGAATTGAATGACATAGTTGATTATATAGAGGAAGAATACAAACGATATAGTAGAGAAAATAAAATTTTTATAGAAGCCAATAATAACACAATGCAGGTTAAAGTTAATATCTCTACGGATCCAATATATTTTAATAAGGAAAATACAATTGGAAAACTCTTATAATTCAACGATAAAATCCTAACTCCAAACGAAGATCATTATTCAGATCTTCCAGTTAATATTTTCAAGCTGAATCTATTTCGAATTGAAAGTAGTATCACTGTTAATACATATATGAACAATTCCAAATCGTATACACTACACGAGTTTCCGATTAATGTGCCTCCAGGCTATAAAATAGCTGAGATTTCTAGAAACCTCATTTATTTACCTGTGAACTCCAGAGAGGTAGGTTCACTAACGCTACGAGTAGTTGATCAGTACCACGATAATCCTCTAATATGTATGTTGCAGGATATGTATTTTGAATTGTTTTAATAGTGAAAATTTCTGTTGTCCAATTTGGAGTATAAGCTTTTTCAAATGTATGTTTGTATTTGCTTATGCGCACATGATCTCCAACATTCGAGATTTTATACATCTTCAAATGACTGTATACTGTATTTAATAATTTTTTCTCATTTGTTGAGTTGACTTTAATTGGAGACATTTTGATAATACGATGAACTTTACTCTTGTATGCTTTTAATAGATCTTTGTAGATATCCAACCGGTTATACGAACCATTAAAACTAAATTCTTTCCTCATCATCCCTTTTAATGTTCTATTAAATCGTTCTACTATTGATGCTTTCATTGTGCTATACGTTGAATAGTGATTAATGTTGTGCTTATCCATCAATTTCGCAAAGTTTTTATTAAAAAATTCTTTACCATCGTCTGTTTGTAGGTTTTTTGGTACTCGTCCCAATTGAAAAATATCTACCATTGCTTGTGTTGTTTCAAGTGCAGTTTTTGTTTTCAGCGGTACTGCCCATGCATATTTTGAGAATGTATCAATTACGGTTAACAAAAATCTATAATTTTTATTGTCTATAGAGTAATTTCCCATTTCAACTAAATCAGCTTGCCAGAGATCATCTATTCCTTTCATCAGAACTCTTCGACGCACAGTGGCTGAAAATCGTTTTTCATTGTCTAATTTTTTTTGTCACCGATTTTTAAAATTTTTACGCCTTTTTGTAGCTAATATATTCAGATTAAGGTAACCAAAAAAATTAGGTTAAAATATTGATAATTGTGGACGTGGCATGCTGTCAAATTCAACTGTTTTTTTAATTTCAGAAAAAGGTGATTTTCTTTTGTTTTTTATCAAAAATAAATGGTTACTACTCGCAAGCTATCATCGATAATGGCCTGCGGTCTTTTTTATAATGTTGGTGGGATTATAGTCTTTAGTTGTTGTAAGTGGTCACAGCTCTAGCGTTTAATATTAGGGGCGTTACGGAATAATACTATATTTTTCTCAAATTTAAACTTTAGTGGAATAGAACAAAGGGGAACAAGAAACGTATATCACCCTGAGAAAGGTGAAAGTGTCCTATTTAACGCTATATATACCTTTGCACCCGTGGCTAGCACACTTTTTTCATTTTACTGAAATTACTCTAAAAAAAATTCAAATTACGATAATTTAAACAGCCCTTTAAGTACTCGTATACAATGGTGTATTAAATTTTCACTTTTTTGTCTAAAAGTTTATGTTTTTTTAATTTAGACTACGTAAAACTAAAAAAAATTAAATATAATACCTGCGAAAGGGTTTAATGGCTTTGTTTTGATGAGGAAAAAATAAGTCATAAAATTATCACAATACGTTCTACAGTAACATATGATCTCTTTCTAAATTTACCTGTTATCAAATGTTAGGGTCAACCAAAGTCATAAACAATTTTATAAAAATAATCGCGACATTAAACCCCTAAAAATAAAAAATAACCCCATATTGGCGAGATACTAATCAGTTTTACCTGATATTAAGGTCTGGATAACATGTACAGTTTTGTTCAATTTAAGCACTACCTGCTATGAAATTAAAGATCAAACGGATTCGATAAGGGATTACTCAGTAATAAGCTAATCCTTTAAGTGTACGGATAAAATATACCATACGCAAATAAAAATATTCAGAAAAATATGGAGAGCTTCAGTTATAAAGAACTGGCCGAAGAGTATTTTTGACAAAAACCAGGAAGGTGTTCTTTGTTACGTTAAAATAAAATTAAACTTAAATTCGTGTAGCACCGAAATGCAAGAGCAATTATCTAATTTCGTCAAAGCAGTAAAAAACGCTACAAAGAAGTTAGCTACAGTAAACAAAACATATAAAAAGTGCAAACTGGTTAGAAGGCCAACTTACTGTCGCTGCAGAAACAGCAAAGCAAGATAAGGCTGGAAGACCACGCAAATCATTAGACAACTGCAGCGACAGATCTAAGAGGCGGAAACTTAAAGATATCAACGATGCAATTGGTTGTACAAATATAAAAGAATCTTTCCTACGTCAATTACGATCACAGAAACAATTAATAAAAGTGGATACCATTGATAAAGTTGTTAAAGCTAGTCCAGTGAGAAGAAAACGGATTCTTAAAAGTATGCCAACTCCGAGTGATGCAATACAGTACACAAATGAGGAGCCATTAGCATTATTTCTGGATTTGAAATTAGCAAAACAGCAGTATATTAAGCTCAGACTACGTGGGATTGAAAAAGGTTCAAATATGTATCCAGCATATCATTACATAACTAAAATGGACTGTTTGCCATCAAAGGACACTATTACAATCACACCAATTTCGGCAGAGGTACAACTACAATCTCTACTTGATCACACAGCCGAACGCTTGCTACAATCAATAACAGGAAATGAGTTAAAGAAATATGGAAACACAAAGTTAATTCTTTTTTGTAAATGGGGATGTGATGGTTCTTCGGGACAAAAACAATACAAACAAGTTGTATGTGAAAATATTTCGGACTCAGATATGTTCATGTTCATTTGTACCATTGCGATTGAAAAAGATTTTAGAAGATTCAGAGCCTTCGACACGTACAACGCAAACAATGGATATTTGGAAAAATGAGACACCATCTTCTACGAAATACTGCAGGCCAATCAAATTTGAATTCAAAAAAGAAACTCATGATGCCATTAACAAAGAAGTTATTCATATCAAGACCCAAATTGCAACACTACAGCCATAACAATTACAGTTAGATGGGCAGCAAATTGAAGTTAGCTACCAATTAGTGCTGACAATGATAGATGGAAAAGTAGGTCAGGCGTTGACTAACACGAAGGCTGCATCCAGCTGCATTATATGCCAAGCAACATCAACCCAATTAAACCAAATCCCGACAAAATCATTAGATAATACCGATGCATATGAATTTGGATTATCACCACTACATGCAAGAATACGACTTATGGAACACATACTAAAAATCAGTTATGATTTGGATTTCGGGTCTTCAGGATCAATAAGAAACAACGAAACCAACAAAGAGTTAAGAAGTTCAAAAAAAGAAACATGTTCAAGATGAATATCGCAAATTTGGATTGATTATAGATCAGCCAAAACAAGGGTCAGGCAATACAAATGATGGCAATACCACAAGAAGATTCTTTTCAGATCCAGAAACAGCATCTGAAATAACAGGAGTGGATTTAAACCTTATTTTCAGATTTAAAATAATCCTAGAAGGACTTGCGTGCTATGAAGAAATTGACTCTAGAAAATTTGGAGATTATGCTAAGGAAACTGCAAAAATATATACAACCAACTGCCCATGGAGAAATATGTCTGAAAGAGTTCACAAAATCCTTTATCATGGAGAAGATGTCATTAAATATCATTTGGTGCCACTTGGAGATCTATCAGAGGAGGCTCAGGAAAAAAGGAACAAGGATTACAATACTAGAAAAATTTCACGAAATTCAACAAATGAAGATCCATTTAATATATTATTGGCAACGTCAGTTCCGTTTATCTCCACTATTCGAAATCAATGGAAAGTGGAACATCAGGATTTAGATGAAGAAGCCAAAAAACTAATAAAGAACAGAAATAGCACAGAACAAAATATCGAATATTTGCAATCAATATTTGAGTCAAATGAATAATAATTATAATTAGCTTTCATTGTTATTTAAGAACGAAAAACATAGTATTAGTAAAAAATAATAATAAATAGAACCTACCATTGTTACAAATGCTATTAAAATTTATTGCAGTTTTTATTTTTAAAATGTTTTTTAAAATTATCAAATTTTGACAGCAAAAAATAATAAATTGTTCTGTAGCAATAGCAATATTTTTAGATAATATTATTAACGTTTTTTTAAGTGTAACTATTCTTTGAGCGTAAACAAATTCGCAAATTTAACAGCAAAAAATTTTAATTTTTTTGTAATAATAGTAAAATCTCCAGTTGATTTTACTATTTTTTTAGTGTAAATTTTTTTTAATGTAACATTAAAAAAAATCCATTATTAGAAAAAATATTTATAACTATTATTAATTTCCAAATATTAAATTTTTTAATAAATAAAAAAATAATAAACCCATATTTCACTCTAAAAGTTAAAAAAATTCAAAAGTTCAACTTTGACCTGGAATTCCTTAAAAAGTCCTCAATCAATTTTAATGTAATTAAAACTGAGCCAGGCTGAACTGAATATCTATCCATTAAAATAAAATTACTTCAGTATTTTGAAGTTTAAAAGTTACAGAATTTTGGCCAATGAAAAACGATTTTCAGCCACTGTGCGACGTGCAAAAGATTTTCGAGCTTGTTTATGGAGTTTGTTACCTAGATTTCTTTTTGAAGACATGTTTATACTTTTAAGAATTGTTTTGGATACATTGTAATCTGCTTGATGAACTTTTACTTATTGATGCAAACATGTAATTTTCCAATCTATAAATCTTTTCATTTAACTTTTCTTTTGTAGGCTCTCAACAAATCTTTGTAGATAACCATTTTGGAAATGTTTTCTTCAATTTTCTTATTCTTTTCCAACTGTAATGTTGTTGCATGTTGTAGCATTTCGAGTTGAATTCTAAAAGTATCATACATTTTGTTGTTATCTTCCTTAAAGTATTTTAATAGTTTGTATTCTATTTCTTCGATTTGATTTTGCAGAAACAATTCTTTTGTTTTGGACATCGATGTTGTTGTTCGTATCCATAAAGAACCCCAACAGGCTAGGGGCATTTTTCAGTGAAATTATATCGCTTGTACCGTTTAGATAGTATCAACAGACATACTTTATATATATTATTGTATTATATTAGCTTCGCGTAGTTCTTCAATAATTGATACAATCTCGTTATTATGATTAGTATGACCAGCAGCTTGTGATGGTATCAGTAGACGAAGTCGATCTACCAACTCATTTCGTCCCAGTATATATGGGGGTTAAATTGCATCAATCCACCACCTTTATAATTAGATGATGTCTTATTTGCTATTGCTTTTGATACAGACTGTTGGTTTTTTTCTTTAAACATATTTTTAATAATATGTTTATATTTATATGCTTTCGTTCCCTTGATTTGACCACCCGGTTTATGTTCTCTTCTGTACGCAATTGTACTAATTAACATTTTTTTGTAGAGTTTTAGTTCATATTTATCATAGTTTTTCGGCGTTTTATGAAACATTAGAGAGAACAGTCCTGGCGTTAGAGCCCATATTTGACCACCAACCTGTATTTTACCCTCATTTAATTTGAGGTTACTATCACCAAATTTCCATTCATTATTGAAATCTTTATGTGGCCCATAGTTAGTATCTAATTCATTTCTGCCCTCCAAGACTGATAAGTCAGTGTAACCCTCTTCAATATTTGAATTCTGTGAGTAAAAATTATCATCATCCTAATTGTCACTAATACTTTCATTAGAATCATTAAATGAGTTACTATTATAAAATATTGCTCCTTCTACAACTTTCTTTGGTGTGCTTGTCTCCAATTTAATTGGTGATTTATTAATATGAGGACTGTTAGTTTCTTCAATTTCTGTTTTCATCTCATTCTTTTCTTCTTTGATAATTCTATTGATATTGTTAGAATTATTTATAAATTCATTTAAGGGATCTGTTTCTATTTCACCAGTTTTTATACTACGAAGCTTTTTCTTCAAGACATTTCTCGTTGCAACCAATTCTTTTAAAACTTTCTCATCCATGTTTAGCAACAGCAAATATCAGATCAGGTATCAGATCAGATTATCTGGTATCAGATCAGATTATTAGGTATCAGATCAGATTATTAGGTATCAGATCAGCTTATCAAGTATCAGATCAGAATATTATGTATCAGATCAGATTATTAGGTATCAGATCAGATTATTAGGTATCAGATCAGATTATCAGGTATCAGATCAAATTATTAAGTATCAGATCAGATTATTAGGCATCAGGTATCAGAACAGATTAGATTATTAAATATCTGATCAGATCAGATTATTAGGTATCAGATCAGCTTATCAAGTATCAGATCAGAATATTAGGTATCAGATCAGATTATTAAGTATCAGATCAGATTATCAGGTATCAGATCAGATAATTAAGTATCAGATCAGATTATTAGGCATCAGATCAGGTATCAGAACAGATTAGATTATTAAATATCTGATCTGATTATCAGGTATCAGATCAGATTATTAGGTATCAGATCAGATTATTAGGTATCAGACCAGCTTATCAGGTATCAGATCAGATTATGAGGTATCTCATCAGGTTATCAGGGACCTCATCAGGTTATCAGGTACCGGATCAGGTTATTGGGTATCCTATTAGGTTATCGGGTATAGTAAATATTTGAATAGATATGTAGGGGTATTGTGTGTTCAAAGTCAGATTATATACTAAAGTTTTTCTTTTATGTAGAGTAATTTATATTATTATAAAATAGTCAAATAATTTTCTATAGCGACCATTGTTTAACTCGTTATCTTTGCTTATCATCAGAAATCCCTATTTTTCCTTCCAACATTCTCTACAAATTTTATGAAATTGTCCAAAGTTCATGTCGCCGGCAACATGATCACTATAAACATGCTTCATATTTCTGTCAGCTTGTTTAAACATTATATTTACATTAGCGTTGTCTCTTATCAAATGCTTGGGAATTCTGGTATAAGTTTGACACAAGTAGAATGAATCCACATCCTTATGTCGACCCATACAAAAATAATCCCGTATATTATTCTGCTTCTCACACGCAACATCATCAAATATCATAATTGAATTTTTTTTAGCTTTTAGGGGGAATAACTGATTCATTGTTGGCAAATGTGTAATATCCCATTCCTTTAATTGGTGAAATTAATCTCTTCAAGTATTCATATTTCGGCTGATATATGGATTTTGAGTATAAATAGATGTTTTCAAATTTTAGTCCGTTAGGACTTTCTAGTAGCCCAATCATAACATTAGTCTTTCCACAATTTGATGGTCCCACTATTAGAGCTCGGATAGAATTTCGTAAGAGTGAGCTGTGTTTTATTTTTGAAGTGATGCTCGATTAATCATCAATATTACGAACCAAAATATTTTTATGTTGTTTCACTAACCGCATTTTTGTAACTAAATGTAATTTATGTTTCTTACCTTTTATTATGAAAAAAAAAACAATTAAATAAATAAAATGGTTATACATTACAACAAGTCGTTTAGTCACAAAAACACCTTCGTTGGAGCAGGTATAGTAGATAAAATAATAAATAATCTTCCTGGATATCAGTACTGTGGGCCTGGAACTAAACTACAAAAACGTTTAAATCGAGGTGATAAAGGAATTAATTTACTGGACTCTGCCTGCAAAAATCACGATATAACTTATTCTAAAAATAAGGATTTAAGTATTAGACATCAGGCAGATAAAATTCTTGAAAATTCAGTTTGGGACCGAGTTTTATCAAAAGATAGCAGTCTTGCAGAAAAATTATTTGCATATATGGTTACTAACACAATGAAAGCCAAAACGAAGTTCGGTATGGGTGTGGGAAAATAGAAAAATGAAAAGAAATCGAAATTAATTGGGAAAAAATTATTCAGTACATCAATTAGAGCTGCAACAAAAATACTAAAGAAGGAAAAACCTTTAGACATTATCTCTGCCATTAGAATCGCACGTAAAACACTAAAAGGAAGAAAATCACATGTTATAATACCACACATAATAAGTGTTCCAAAAATTGGTGGTTTTTTACCCCTAATACCGATTCTAACTGATCTGGGGGCAATTGGCAGTCTAGCTACTGGAGGTGCCGCTATAGCTTAGGCTGTAAATGCAACAAAGAATGCAAAAAAGCAACTTGATGAACAAAGCGAGACCTAAAACCTAAAACCATATAAAAAGGGATATGGTTTAGTTTATTAAGAACGGACAAAAAACTCTTAAGAATGCTACCCAACAGACCACTATCAGATGTTGACCTAATAAATTTTTCTATAAATATTCCTTATTTTAGAGGAGTATTCATGTTGGACTTACTACCAAATCAATTTAGATTTATCAAGAGGTCCTGGTACACACTGGGTAGCATATTATAAGAACATCGATGAAAAAGAGTATTTCGACAGTTTTGGAAACTTACAACCTCCTTCGGAAGTACTCAAATATCTTGGTACAAATATAAAATACAACTGCAATCAACATCAGAATTTTAATACATTTATCTTTTCTTTATGAAATAACTAAGAAAGATTAAATAAAAACACACAATCATCTATATTTTACAAAACTCTTTAATGGCTTTTTTATTTATAATTTACTAAACAGAATTAATTTATTTTAATGCCAAACGGGATATTGGTTATTTTGAATTAAAAATTCAACCATTTCACTCAAGAATTAGGCCGCACTCTCCTTCTCTGCATAGTTGAAATGATTCACTCGAGAGATCCTTAATTTCTTCATCTGTTAAACTATTATATTTTTTGGGGAGAAACTTATGTTGTTTTCCAACTCAACTTTTAGTCTTGGTCCATATTTTGTTGTTATCCGTGATATATTTTGAATAGGATATTTAACTGTTATATCCAGATCCTTAATGTGAATTAAGGATTTACTTTTCAGGGAATTAAATTTTGTTTTAAGATTTTTCACGGAGTTCATTTTTGATTGAGATCTTGTCACTTTGAATCTTTAATTGTAATTGAACTTAAAAGTAGCTCCGATACTTCCAAGAAAATATTTATGGTGAAATAGTGAATAAGTGGTGGATAGAGATAGGGTGAAGGGGATAGAGATAGATAATAATATAAAATTGGTATAAGAGGGAGAAGGATATAATACATAATTTTAGATACTTTTTGGTTAAATATTCAGGAAAAAATCATCAGTATCGACAATTCCATTTAAAAAGTAAGCAGAAAAAAATTAATACGGATAATAAAATGAGTCAAATAAGAAGGAGTCTAAATAAATTCATAACAGATTTTGATAGCTTCAGACTATACGACCATTGGGAAATGATAAAATTTTTCCAAAATATGCTGGACGAAAATCAGGAATATGATTTAATGGAAGGTGAAGACAACACAGAAGGCCATTTTAAATGCTGTCCGTGGTATGATCCGAAATGTGAGGAAGGACCTGACACTTGTAGGTGTTCTATATACTTTCTACGGAAAGCAATATTAGAAAATTTAATAGTCTCAAACTTTATAATCAAATTAAGAAAAATTTATAAATAAAATATTCTCTGTCTTGTATTATTTTTCGAAAAGATAATTAGGAATCATATATTTCTGAAGAAATCAGTAGAGATTTGTGTTTGGGTTGTAATATATCATAACTTATCAGATTGTTTAAATTTTCTAGTTTTATAAAATGCTATATAAATGCAATTATATAAGATTGTGAAATTCAAATTCCTTTGTCAAGATATAAACAAATAAAATCAAGATTGTGCCTGATTTAACAGTAGAGCTCAAATTATAAACAAAAATGCGTTAGTATGCAGAAAATTCAGATTTTTGTTAACATATGCATAAAATTATTTTTTTGTGAGCTTTACAATGTAAACTTATAAATACAATTTACAGACCACCAACGAATTTGAGAAAAAAATATTTCTGTATAGAATAAACAAAAAAATTTAAGACTGCAATATTTATTTGTATAGTCAGATTATGATGAATAAATGTTGAAGTCAGCATAATTATGAAAACATAAAGAAAAATCAGAAACATACATAAAAACAGACTCAAATTATGAGAAATAAATCTCGAAGTCAGCAGAAGTATGAACACATAAAGACAAATCAAAAACATATATAAAAACAGACACAAATATTCAAAAGAACAAAAAATAAATTATGAAATATTTATCTATATAGTATATATAATATTTATATATATAAGGAATAAATCTTGAAGTCTGCAAAATTATAGAAACATAAAGAAAAATCAAAAACATACATATAAACAGAATCAAATATATAAAAGAACAAAAAATAAAATCTAATAAACATCATTAATACAACGATGCCAAAGTGATCGCAACATACACACAGCCACACAAACATTCAAACACACTCTCATACACACGCTATGACGTCAGTGATGATGACATACCTAAAATAATTAGATTTACACAAATTCTTTGCCAACAAAAAATATCTCTACCTCCATACCAACATACTATGACGTCAGTGATGACGACACACCTAAAATAATCAGATATAAACACACTCTGCCAACAAAATATTTTCTGCCACGATTCCATCAGCAACACACCAAACAACATAAACACACACCCCCTCTATGACGACAGTGATGTCGACACACCTAAAATAATCGGATATACAAACATTCGCTGCCAACAAAAAATTCACCCAGCAAACCCACCCAACAACATAAACACACAAACAACTAACATAGCACAGGCAAGCAAAAGAACATACACACACACAAAGATGACGACGCACCTAAAATAATGAGATATACACACATTCTCTGCCTACAAAAAATTCACTGCCTACATACCAACATACTATGACGTCTGTGAAGACGATGCACCTAAAATAATCAGATATACACACATGCTCTGCCAACAAAAAATTCACTGCCTAGATACGAACAGAAACACATCCAACAACATAAACACACAACACACCAACCAACATAGCACGGGCAAGCAAACGAACATACACACACAACACACTTTCTCTCCAAGTATATACACACACACAAACTCTTTCACACATAAAAAAAACTAGAGGATGGCAACACTGGCTCGCTCAAAAGTAATAGTGACAATAGACATGCGCGACTGCGCTGCTTGCACCATTACCTATCTACTTTTGTAGCGTTGTAACTTTGTGATCAATTATTTCGCAACAAATAGCTGCTAAAAAATTATTTTTTATGCCATTCGAAAGTACACTTAAACACCATGCAAAAGTTGAAGGTACCTCTTTTGAAAGACCAAAAAATTTTTATGTTTGTATGTATGTATGTACATACATATGTATCATGCGATTTCAAACTTTGTAGTTAAATTAAATTTGACAATTGAATACAATTGAAAATTCTTAGAAAAATATAAATGTTCTTTTATTTTCAAGTTTTGAAGTGAAATTCAAAATTATGTACATATTTAAAATATTTTGATTAAAATAATTCATTTTCTAGTTTATTAGCAATCTGTGTAATATATTAAGATTAAGTAGGATCTTGTACTTTAGCGTTAATAGATAAATAGATTTATGCAGAAATAAAATTTTGTCAACATTTTTCCCCAGAAGTCTGTTTCACATCTATTCAAGTATTCTTCCTGGCGTTGAGAAAACTCCTTTAAATGTAGCTGAGTTGGATGGTTGGTACACACAGTAAGTGTTTAGTCAATATTTGCAGAATTGGAAGATCTTTAGCTTTTTTCTGAAAACTGAAAATTTCTATGTCTTGTTCGTCTTTGTGAATGCGAATAAAAAAACTAAAAAATTTTCGCCAGTCGAAACTCGGACTTATACTGCTACTTTGTCTCGTTCATTCACATCAGTACATTGATACATACTGGCACAATGTTTTGTGGCTTCATGACGAAATTGAAAACCACGTACCTATTAAAAATATGAAAAAAATTCCACTAATGCACGCTCACTCACGTTAAGTTTTTTATACTCACGCTCATGCAAGTTAAGGTCAGCCTCATACACACCATAAGTAAAGTAAGATAATAAGTATATTTTCACAAATAAAAGAAGAAACTCTTGATAACAAATGTATTTTCATAAATAAAAGAAGAAACTCTTGATAACAAATGTATTTTCATAAATAAAAGAAGAAACTCTTGATAACAAATGTATTTTCATAAATAAAGAAGTGACCTTTGATAATGAATGTATTGTTAGTAAATAAAGGAATATACATAAACCTTTAAAATGTATAGATTGTGAACATAAGATAAATACACTTTCACTTCAAGGTCAACTACAAAGAACCTTAAGATAAGACATATTAATTTAAAAAAAGAACATATTGTAAAAATAAGATAAGATTTAATAATTAAGAAAGTGACCTTTGTCATAATAGAAATTAGTAACCTATATATAAGAGCAGATATAATGAAATAGTTTTTAGTTTTTAAAAATATAGTAAAATAAAAGAGACGCATAGTCGTCGGAAAAACATATTTTTTTACTCACCAAAATCGAGTTGATTATTAATTTGCACGCTCACGTGATTGAAACAAAAAACTGCTCACGATCATGCATGATCACGCGTGATTCACGCTAATCACGTGAGCGATGCCGATCTCTAGTATGTACATATCTATGGCTGTACACGTATAGATATTAATGTCTATTGCCTGCAGATAACGCGACTAGTACAAACACGCATTTAAAGTATAAAAGGACTAAGACTAATCCTAAAGTAACCCAAATGTATGAAGAAAACATGGTGTATTTAACATTATGATGTGCTAGGGCTAGACCGTACGTTCCAGGTTTGCATTAAAACGGACTAGCTAAAAACCCTCAACAAACAAAAGTTTTTTAAATCTTTGAAAAAAGATATCGAGGCAATCTCGATTAATATAAATTTCATAATTACCTAGTTAACATTTTATTTTCCGTTTTGCCTTAAATACTTTGGCCGACTTCCTAAACGCAAGTTGCAATGCATTATTTAAAAAAAAGCTTATGCAATGCTAAACATATCTTAAGTGCAACCTTGAGTTGCAGATACATTTTTTGCATTTTATCGGCATTTAGGAACGTCGATATGCAACTCATACATAAAACAAATGTCAAAAACATATGGTATAAAATTTAATAAATTTTTTTGGAAAAATGGAGGTAACACAAAATTATTTATCCATTTTGTTGGCAAGTGCTGAGGAATTATCTCAGGCTAAATCTTCAAAAAATATTGATTTGCTAAAGAAACTTATTAAAAAGAAAAAAAAGAAGAGACAACTTTTATTAAGGACAATAAAAATCTCGAGAAGAAAAGTGATCAAAAATAAAAATTTTGAGGAATGCATTGAATTAATGGACGATGACATTTTTTATTCACATTTCCGTATGCAGAGAAGTACCTTTAATGTAAGTACAAACGTATAGTGAATACATAAATCTGATTAACAATAAGTTTACAATTTCTTCTTCCTTTTTAGAATCTTTTTCTAAAAATTCAAGAACGTCATTTCTCTTTCTTTTCATAGATGTTGTAGGTGTATTTTCAGTTTCCTCTCTTAATTCTACGGTAGTATTATCTAGTAGCATATTAGTTACATCCTCCAAAGAATATTCAAGCATATCTTGTGGAACATCAATGCTACTACGGCTTCCAAACACTTCGTCAATTGCATCAAAAAACTCCCAATTCGTGGCTGCTTCACCGGATGTATTGTTTCTTTTTTTATACGTTTATACGTCCCCATAATATTTAGGAAGCATCTAGTGATGTCTTCTCTCGAAAACGGGAAGGAACTATCCACATCTTTTATTTCCCTTAAGATTGTTTCCCAAATGGTGTTTCGCTTCTTCTTTTTGCCCGTAAAATCTGATTCATGTCGAAGTCTTGTTGCAATTAATAATTTTTTGCGCTCATGGGTCCACTTTTTGTCTCTGCAATATAAAGTGTTTAATTATTTAAATAAAATCTATCAATTATAAATAATTTTTTAAAAATAAAGAAGAAAATACTCAGCCATTGCAGTTCAAATGTTTGCATACAAAATAAAAATGATGCGCGATTTTGACAGCTGATACTCATTAAAATGAGTTGCCAAACGATTAGGAACATTGGACGTTGCCAGAAATTTTACATATGCGTTTACGAAGTGTATGCATTGTAAATATGCATCGCAACTTGCGTTTAGGAAGTCGGCCTTTTATTGTCACCCAAAGGGCGTCTAATTGTAAAAAAGGTTGTAAAGAAAATAAAATAGATTCATATCGAATATAATAATTTGTTTGTTGGGATTTTTGAATAAGTTTCAAAGCATACTATGCTTATACTATTGTATTTTTTTTTACTCTCATTGAGTTTTTAAAGGTTTTTGGATAAGTAAAGAGGTTTGAAACATTTAAAAATTAGGTTTAAGGTCTACTGATGATTTGGCTTAAGCACCAATGAAATGCATGTATATAGACTAGCTAAAAACCCTCAACAAACATAAGTTTTTTTAATTTTTTTTTAATTTTAAATTTTTTAGTTTTAATTTTTTTTTAATTTTAAATTTTTTAGTTTTAATTTTGTTTCATTTTTTATTTTGTTTTTAATTCAATAAACATTTTCCACCATATATTCATATATAAAATAAAAAAAAATTGTCAACTCAAAGAGAAACCATATTATAAAAGAAATATTAATCAGATTCTTCAGTACAATAAATTGAAGGCTCGCAGGTACTCGCAGTAAATTTTGGACATTTTGGACACACAATGGTTTACACATATAGGAAAATTTACAATTACACTGAATGCAGCTGAATTTTGTAAGTTCTACTCCACGAAAGACAGGTGTACGTTACAATGGGCGAGTTGCTAATACACTTAAACACGATTAGTTTTTATAAATAACATAAGTATACACAGATCACAACCACAGTTTTTTTATATAATACATACCTTGGCGTTAGTATATAACAAAACTTTTAATGAAAATAATAAAATTTGCAAGTTTAACACGAATAGCAAAACGATGATCAAAAAGGCGGAAATATTTTGCACAACACTTGCAGAAACATATGCTGACTTTGACAGCTCACAGCTGTTCATCAGCTGTAAGCTGAGCTTTTAAAAATCGATACAAATCTAGTGAATGTATTTGTTATCGATTGTTAAAAAAAAATTAACGGTTTTTCAAACTTGAAAATTTGAATTAAATGCCGCTAGCGAAGCCAAATTGGCCACTGTGCGACGTCGGGAACTTTGTCTAAATCTGCTAAGTCATTCCTATACCTCTATTACCTGACTATACCGCCTATGTTTACGTTTGTATTTAGTATCTGACCAATTGCTATCTGACATTGCTGTGCGCAAATTCTAGCTATCATTTCTTCTATATATCTGTTATTGTCATTATTAAGAGCTGGATTTGGAACATTTACATTCAGGACCGAGGGCCGGACCAAGTTATTAGGATTAGACATTATGTGTTATCTTACTAAAATTTATATTTGTGTTAAAGTGTTCTTAATCTACTTATTTCTATTGGAGGGTCCCGTAGGAACCGCAATAGTGGTTATAAAATGTAATATTTGTTTGATATACACTGCGTTTCACATGAATAGGTGCAGTGTTTTAGAAATCAACTTAAGCTTTCTGCTCTCAAGTAATTCATGGAGAGGATTATGTTGTACATTTTATTAAAGGTTTAACAATTGAGAAAAAGAGTGTAAGCAAAGAAAATTTCAAAAAGTTCCGTTAGATTTAATCTGTGTTTCATTTTATAATTTGTGAAGAAATATGTGAATTTGTTTTGCTCAGTTGAATAGGTGCAGTGATTAAAACATTGTTGTATGGTCATTTGTGTAAATTTTATCTACAAAATAGCTTAGCATTTTGTGAAAACCAACAACAAAAATTATTTTTAATCGGTTTTAATTGGAAATGGGCCGCGGTAAGTCATTAACGGTCGAAGAGAGGGCGAATATCGATACCTATGAGGATTAAGGTCTGTCCGTTCGTGAAATTTTCAAAATGATTCACTTTTCAGAAAAAATTTAAACTTACTTATTAACTTAATTGTTTTTTTTTCTGATCAAATTTAAAAATTTTCAAATGGTTCACGTTAAGCAAATTTTTCTAAATTTTGATTCTTGACATTTCACTTATTAAATTTAATTTTGATTTGTTTCACTTTTCCGTAAGATTTAAAAGAAATATTTCTTAAATTTTCAAATTAATTCACTTTTGGCAAGATATTTCTAAATTTAATTTCCGAAAATTTGTTTATTAAATTTGCTGTTGTTTGTTTTCACTTTTTTCTAAAAACTATAATTTAGCTGGATACTATTAATTATCCTTTTTTAAAATTTTCATTAAATATCTTTGTGTTTTTATAAATTTTTTCTTGAAATTTACATTAAAAATTATTTTTCTTATTGACTTTTAAATTTGTATTATATACTTCTTGTTTTTTGTTTCCTTGCTTTTCTTTTAATTCAAAAAATATCTCTTAATTTTTACTTGCAAAAACATACAAAATAAAAGTTTCATCTTAAAGATTCGGAGTGCAGCGGCTGTTGGCGTAACCAACTCCTCCTGTTCCTCTGTTTTTGCAGTTACTAAGGGACCCTGTTTCTGCAACTTCCAGGGTTGCAGCCTATGGGGTGCTTTTTATTGGGAGTCCTTGAATCTGCAGCCTATGGAGTGCTCTTTGATTTTATGTATCCTTTTTTTACGTCGGGCGCCAATTATTTATTTATAAATTTTATTTGTTAAAAAATATAACTTTATTTATTCATCTTTAAATTACAACTAAACTTAATTCTATTTTTTTTAACTTAATTACAACTTAAGGCAGAATTAGCGGAGCGCACCCGTACCGTACTGTATCAGCTGTTCGTCTATGTTATGGGAAAAGCTTACCGAATTTAAATGTACCGTAGTTGCAACGAAATTGCTAACGTTGTTACGTGACATTTGTAAGCCAGTGATGGGCTGTTTCTTTGGTACAAGTTAAGGGGGTATTTCCACTCTTATTTTTTGGTACTTTTTGATAACAATGTTTGTGTGCTTTTGACAAAACAAGTTAAAATAATGTATATTTGCATATATATGTACATACATATCGTCATATAAAATGCAAAACGACAAACAATATAAATCAAACGTACGTTTTTAAATGTTTTATAAGTGGACCAACGTGCTAACAGTACGGTACGGTACGGGTACAGCAACGCTCGGCTAACGGGGCCTTAAACCTTTTCTTACGTTTCAAATCATTTCTTTGCTTATTCGAAGACCATTGGCTTTTTGAAACACTTCTTGGATGTGTGAAAACTGATTTATGTAAGTGCTTATAAGGCGATGTTCATATTTTTGTAATGCATTCTAGGCAAGAAAGGGCTACAAATTTGTTACGGAATCCCTAATTTATGGCTGACTTCATAAGTGACATAGCCTTATATATGATAATAATTCGTAATTGTAGTGCAACTCTTCTCCATGTGTTGCTGTAGCAAAATTTGGGCATGGTTTTCAGTTGCTGTTTTGTCTTTCCGAAACTAAAAAAACGAAACACATCAATGCGTTCATAAACGTCTTATCGTGAAGTATTGTGTTGTCTTGTAAACGCATGCTTGCAGTGTTGCTTTGCAAGCTGTGTTTATGAAGTCAGCCTATACTATGATCACCAATTACGTGATTAGCGTGAATCATGCATGATCGTGATTAACTTTGTTTCAATCACGTGAGTGTGCGTCCGTGACCGTAAGTGAGTGTGCTTGTGGATATTTTGAGCGTGATTTTCTCAATTTTTTTTGCTTTATAGTAATTTTTTTCATTTAAATTCTTAATTTTTTATTTTGAATTTTTTTTTTGGTATTTCGTGAGCGTAAATTTTCTTGATTGTGACTTTTTCGTCACTCCATACTATGGTAAAGAGTATATAAGATTCGGCACAGCCGAATATTACAGTCTTACTTGTTTTTGTTAAGAGAGTATTATTTGGAACAATTTATTATTCCTTAGAATAGCAGAACGGGTCAATACTGATTTCGAGGTCGCTACACCTTCTCATAAGCGCTCTTTGTTCGATTTTACCACTTTTGATGGTGGATACTATTGACTAGGAATATCAACTATTTAACCAGTTTATATAACGAATTAGAATACGAAAAGTACAACTTATTAATTTTTAAACGTTAAATCAATTTCGGTTAGTACGAAATCCCATCTCTGACGATTAATTATTTCATATATTCCATAGTCTCTCGTTTATTCAGCGCCATTGGCAGCTGAGATTTAACTGTTTTTTTCCATTAATGTTTACATGGTTTTTATCTAAAAATTTAAAAAGGAATGGGTAAATTTAGATTATTTAGATTGTGTAGTAAGTCAGTGGGGAATCCAAGGAGAAGATTTTGCATTATTTTAAAATTTTTGTTAATAAAAAAATTATTTAATAACACCTCATTTTAATATTTTTTACTTTATTGGTGTCCTATTGTACTCGGTGTTAATGTGATTCCTATAATTTTCAGTTTTTTTATTTTCTTGTGACTTTGTTTTGATATTCTACTTATATTGAAAATACAAGTTATAATAACGCTGTAGAGAAAAACTTTTCGAATGATAAACTATGTATTTTAGTGATCCATGTTGTGTTATTTTGTTTCATTATTTATGTTTTCACAGAAATGCCGTGTTTGGAAGTAGTGTGAAATAGAACATCTTTTAGAACCCTTTATGCAGCTCTTTAATAGATACATACATATGTAAAATAAAAATAATTTTGTTCATTGCTAGATTGTTCACTTATACCAATTGAGGAGAATCTTGTTGACAATGTGTGGGGACCGGATCAACCAAATTTAACTTCAAATCCTATAGCAACATTGGACTTGTCATTTTCTGGTGAAACTGTTGCTGATAAATGGGGAAAAGTGAAAAACCAAATGGACGAAAGGAACTGCGAAGCTATGGTTTTGAGCGCATTAGATGAAATCGCATGTATGTATTGATGTATACTTACATATGTACATATTAAATTTAAAATAAATACGAAGGCAGTTTGATATTGAAGCTACCTAAGTAGAAAAAAAACATTTTTTTTTCAAAAACCATTTATAGTCTCAACCAACATAGTCTCCTTTTAGCGCAATATACTTAGTCCAACGTTTCTCCAGTTTTTGTATCGCTTCCAAAAAATTGGATTTTTCAAAGTCCCTAAATATGCCTTTGTTTGGTCAATAATTTCATCCTTGGAACTAAATCTCTTTCAACCGAGCCATTTTTTAAGTTTGGAAATAGGAAATAGTCACTAGGGGCTTAATCCGGAGAATATGGCGGATGAGGTACCAATTCGTAGCCCAATTCATAGAGCTTTGCCATTGAGACTGCACACGTCACACGTTTATGGTCAATTGAGAGCAAACGCATCACCCATCTTGCCGATAGCTTTTTCATATGCAAATGTTCATACAAAATGTTGAACACACGTTCATATGATATGTTTACTATTTCAACAATCTCGGCGATCATTCATAACGATATCGAGGATTTTCTTGATATTTTCTTCAGTAACCACCTCTTTTGGCCTTTCTGTTGATGGTATTGTTAGAGTGCTTGTTCTTCCGCGCTTAAATTCAGCAATCCAATATTTTATCACGTAATTTGACGGAGCAGACTCATCGTAATGTTTATCGAACTTTTATTATGTCTCTTTCGCCGTTTTCCTTTTCTAATAATAGAGTTTAATCACCGCACGAAATTCACTTTTTCCATTTTTAAAGAAACACAAAAGTTGTTTACTTCAAACGATTACCACAAATAAACTAATCGATGAATTTGGGTGAAATTTTAACAGCAGACGTTTGATAGATCGCAATTTCTAAAAGTAAGTTTTTGTGTTTGTGCTGCCATCTAGCGCTAGGTAGCTTCAAAATCAATCCGCCCCCGTATTTTAAAATATATGCACACTAGACATATGTATAACTAATTGATAAGAAACTTTTGGCGTAATACCACGCCAACATCATGCAATTAATGAATATCGTTTTATATTGTCAAAAATACATCGAACGCGTCTTAACAGAATCTAATTACTTTTGAATTATTTCAAATACGAGTTTTTAAATGTTGTATACGTTTTAAAGTTAAATTAAATTTCGGCATATTTGCATTTTAATAATAATTTTACTTGTGCTTGGTGCATGAACTTTATTAACGGGCGCAAAAAAATAGCAAGGTGCATCTTACATTTTTCTGCAGTATGCTACTTGCAAAACTTTTTAAACGTTATATGTCTAATGTACATATTGCACATATATATGCTTCAAAAGTGGAATAACTGATAAAACGGGTTTCTCGACCTAATAATGATAATTAATCATTCATATTGTGTAAAAAATATCATACACAATGCGTATTGCACATCTTATATATTTCCGTTAAGGTGTGGTGAGTTGAGAACTTTAATTTTGTGTTTTGTAAGACCATTTGGTTTCAGTTGTGACAGTTTTGAAGAGTATATATGTATGTGCATTATTGTAAAAATTTAACGCATATTTTACATACATTTTCTTACAGGGTTTCTAAATTTACGTGGTTCTGATATTAGTTATAATCCGGTATTTTTTGCTTATTTAATAATAAGTAAATCTAAACTTATGTGTTTTCTTGATGATTCCAAGTTACCAAACAATTTCCATTCACATCAAGTCAATAACGGAATTGAAATTTCGATACATCCATACGAACTAATCGGAGCAGAATTAAATTCTATTGTAAGTTTATAAAATCTAATTTTGTCATTGTTTTTTTGTATCTTTATTTTTAAGTTAATAAGTTTATTGTATAATTTTTTAATAGCATTTGTAGCATTCGAAAAGTTAGGTATACCCGGAAAAAATATGTTTTTGGCTCACAGTTGCAGATTGACTCAACTAAAGAAAAATACCCATGTATCCTGAAATTAAAAAGTAAAATATTTTTTTCAATATTTTTTTTTAAATATTGAAACAACTTTGTCACAATTCTATATAGAACACCACAAGTTTATAACAAAGTTCTTTGCTGTGGGCAAGTTAGGCTATATGCATAAACCTTTAACCATTATTTTTAAAACTCATATGTTTTTACAAATTTATATAAAGAATTACAAATTATAAACAAAGTAGGCCATAAAAAACATATGTAAAAACTTATACATATGTATAGAAAAGTAGTCTTAAGTGATTTGTTTATCTCCCAGAGCTGTCAAGATTTGTATACTTTTTATACAAAATAATTTTCGTTTTGTGTTTACTTAACTGAATTGTGTTTCCTTAAAACAAAAATTTTTAAAAGAAAAAAATAAAGCAATTGTTTGACATCCCTAGACGGTTTTTCCAAAAACAAAATGCGTGTGGTTTTTGTAATGTTGCTGTTGTTGTACTATCGAGCATCGAGTATATCTTGGTATAAACAATACAAAAACAAATTATATTCGATATGAATCTGTTAATTTTTCTTACAACTTTTATGCAATTATTCAACCTTTCAAAATTCATTCCTAAATTTTTTTATCTTATTTTTCTTATAGCTTTTGTACAATTAGTCAACCTTTACACATTTATTCCTACTTTTTGATCGGAGAAGAGACTTGTAGCTGTCATACATACTTTTCGTTTCTTGCAAATGTTAGCGTAAAAAAGAATTGATATAAAACAAGTATTTTTCGGTGATTAAAAATGAGAAAATTTTCAATATATTTATTAAATATTATCTCCTTTTGTGTAAAATTTTCGATTTGGGGTTAGACCAATTGGCATTCATACAATGAGTGAGTATAATAATTTAAAACAAAAAAGCAAGTCGACGAGTGCAAGGATGAACAAATGAATACCGTTATCGGTTTATTCGTTACAATTTATGTAGAAACTCCCACCTACGGGTGAATAAAAAATTAGTGTTATAAATCCTAACGAAACGATAAAATTATTACACAATACGCATTAAATTTAAGCTCTAACTTAAACATTGCTGGCCACCTTGCAACATTCCATTTAGTTGCAATTAGTATCGATTTTAAAGAAATAAGTAATGCTTACAAAGTAGAAATTTAAAATAGTTCATAAAAATATTTATAAAAAGTTTTACACAGACGAGCTGGTAAAAATTCATATAGAACAAAATCTGTAGGATGTTGTTTTATGCAGACCGCATGCTGTACCCATGCGGACATGGTTAAACAAAAAGCCGATAAAATTTGTTTAATACGCCGATTGCCCAGAAATGTCCCACCCAAAAATTATGTTTTGTGCCAACGGGAAACCCGGGTTATACCACTCATGATTTGAGGCCCGAAGTCGGGTCTCAATACAAACGCAACTCCTAAAGATTTATTAAAATTAGGGTCGGCCAACTGCATTCACGCAAAATCGTCTTTTATCCGATCCAACACTGATTCTAGTGGGGTTTTAATACCCATCATTACCCTCACATTTACAGTAAGCAGGACTTACTGAGCACAATCATGTATGGAGCTCACACGAATTCGGCAAGTTTTTTCCTGTCCGCTGCCAGAAACTGCCAGCTTCAAGTTCTACACCATTGAAGCGCAGCCCATACCACAATTGTGGAAATTATCTCACACACATTCTTCACACCGATTCTTTTACTCTTCATTTAGTCGTCGATGAGAAAGCGACGAATGCACATGCGGCGGATGCTCATACATTTTTTTATATGTTTTTTTATTAATAGTTCTCCAGCAAACACTGGCGTTTCATTTTAAATTGATGATATGCGAAAAATATTTTATTATGAACAATTCATTTGGCAACATCAAGTATTTTTTATTTAAGTATTATAATTAGAGCATTTATTTAATTTTCACAGTTTCTTCACACAGATTCTTATGCTCTTCATTTAGTAGTCAATTATCCAGCGACGAGTGTACATGCGGCGGATGCTTATAGATTTTTCAAATATATTTTTAAAGACTACTTATCCAGCTGTCGTTTCATATTTTCAATAGAATGGTGCAATTCGATAGATATTTTATGATTGCAAATGCTTTTAGCAATATGCAATGTTTAATATATTATAAAACATTTAAAAATGAAAGGGAAGAAGTTTTTAAAAGACACTTTTATAACTTTCATTTTAATACAATGAAAACTATTAAATTCAAATCCATGCCTTTTTAACTGACCTATAAAACCTTCATATTTTGCACACATACAAACGCCAGCTAATTTTTTGGAGTCTACAATAGAAAAAAGTATTTTTTTTTATCGACATCGAACATTGTTTCAAAAATATTGTACTCTATCTACGCATCGAATACAAATAACGAGTTCGCAAAGATCATTGGTGTCAGTGCTTTCATCTAAAGAAAAATAATAAAACTCGCAATTTTTTGGCTCTTTGTTAATAAATTAATACACAGCACCGAAAGTATCAAGGAACAAGGGAAGTGTGGATGGGAGAAAGATTTTCTTTTCCTGTAATTTTTATGATAAGAAGCGTTTTTTTAGTTTGAAGGATTAAACTATTACCTAAGGTAATACAATGCGGCATCATATTTAAAACGCTTGACTTTGTGTTTGCTGGGAAAACTCGGTGCCTGCACCAACACTAATAAGCAACAATACAATCACAGTTTAAATTTTGCGCTTCAATGTTCTACACCAATTCCTCACATACATAACTCATGCTGCAGCAGAGGTCTATTTGGAAGTCTCCAATACGATTCTACCTGTGGGTGAAAACATGTCAACATGGCGAAGTGGCAAATTGGTAGCGACGACATCTTCGGACGGACGTTTAAATTTCGCTTTGGCGCCATTCTTTCCAGATTTCTTCGGAACAGAAAGATCTGAAGAGTGAAGCATCGAAATATGCTCACCCTTGCATTTGCCACATTTACCCGTACTCAAACAGTCGCGGGCAGTACGTTAGGAAGACAGGCATCTGGAGCAATAACGGTGGAGGACAAACGACAAAAATCTCATTTTTTTCATGATGCCAATTGGTGGGTACATTTCGACCTCAAAGAAGTTTTGTTGGTAATATTCGAACCCGAGGTTCCAATGGCACCTGACGTCGTGGTTAGAGTGGACCTATCAGCCTGATTTGTAAGCAAAGCAGCTTCAAAGCCACGACAGAACACAACTCAGGTTGAGTAAATTACTAATTTCCCTCTAGGGAAGCTTCAGTAGCCGGAGAACGTTTTTACGATTCTGCCTAACTTCCAAGCGAAAGCTGTTCATTTTGAATGACTACTAAATCGTTCACCGCAATTTCCCCTTCAAGATATTTCCATTTATACCGTTTATGTAAGCCATCGGAGACAGAAATGTTGAGCAAAAGCTATGACTAAGACCTACAGGCTCCAGCGGTCCAGAATTAAATCAGGCTTCTACTTCATGCCACTAAAGATCACAATTTGCTAAGTCAGACGGCGGAGCGCCACGACTCCCCAAAGCAGCAAGATTATCCTCTGATTTATCATGATGCGAATTGTGACTGCCAACGATTTCTTGAATCTTACAAACTCTGTTCGCAACTAAGGTGATCCATGAATTGGCATCTCTTCCTAGCCATGAAAGGACGATCGTAGAGTCAGTCCAACAATAAATTTGACCAAGTGGGTCATCGGTCTCAATTACCACAGTTTTCACAAGATCTAAAGCTAAAACTACACCACAAAGTTCTAGACGATGCGAGGTGTAGAAACCGTCTTAATCGGCGCAAATTTAGTTTTAAATGCCAATCAAAAATGAAAATCTTGCCTATCGGGATTTCAACCAAACGTTAAAACGTTGGAGATGATCTGTAGATGGTTTATATAAAGTTTGCACGTAATCGAACCAGTGGTTCCGGCGATATGACATTTAGATTTGTTATATAAAACGCGTACCCCACATAATTCTTTCATATCTGTACAACTATACGAGTGAAGCTTTTACATTCGACATGTGATTTTCTTAGAATAACTTACGATTCCCAGAAAAATATTGGCGGTACAGGATGGGGAAAACGAGTACCACCCATAGGATGTAATTATTATTATATTTTTTATTATATCTGTACTACTATAAGAGGAGGGATTTCTAAATTCCATGTGTGTTATTTTTTAATAATATGTGTTTACGCCACATTCTGTACAACTTTGCCTTTCATTGTAATTGAGTGCTTGAGTAAGCTTTAGTAAAGCTCTCTCGACTACAAGAAGGGCTTTAGTTAGCGGCTGTTTAATTACGCGTCATTATGTTTTTTTTTGTCATTAACTCGATATATAAGCTGAAAGTCAGATGTTTATTGCAAATTAATGATTAAGTGAGTATTCATTATTTCAACGCGAAAATTTGTAACGAAGCTATCTTCGTTCCATAAAAAATCATTTGTTTCACCATTTTATTCCTAAACCATGGAAACTATAATATGTTATGTTCAAAAGAATTAGATTATTATTATTATTATTATTATTATTATTAATGCATTATTATCGATCATGAATTAAATCACTAAATATTTCTATATTTTTGCCCATTAATGTTAATTAATAATTCTTAGCTCAGATATGTTAGAGTAAAATGAGAATGATGAAATTAAAGAGAGGATGTATGAGAGTATAAGAGAATCAACCAGAACAAGGCGGTACTAAAGGTTTAAGTGTGAGCTATCATCCGTTATCTCGCTCTCTACCAAACGTAGTAGTGAGTTATTATGTGTGTATCACTACATCTTAAGTTAAATTATCACTACCACTTTAGTTGATCTTAAGGTAAATTATCACTACCACTTTAGTTGATTTGCGCCGTCTGAGGGTACGGACACTACCGCAGGTTATTACAGCTTCGGTTGTGGAAATATTTCATACACGCAAATCAACTCACAGTAGTGGTAGAGGGTTTCTACTGGTTGTTATAGCCATAGTCCCCAGACCAAGTAGTCGTGGTGGTAGAGGGTTGCTACTGGTTGTTACAGCCATAGTGCCCAGACCGAGATGTAGTAGTGCATAGGGGGACTACTGGTTCCTACAGCCATAGACCTCAGGCGTAGTGTTTACTAATACACTAATACCCATCCAAAGAAAAGCTAAAGAACCACTTTCAAGGGAGGGCATTGTATTTCCTACCTCGAGGCTGACAAGTCGTTTATCGGTAATCCGCGACACTCGTTTTTCTGATCATTTTTTGGTCATTCTCAAGTATTGGCTGGTTGATTGTCTTGTCCTTAGCTTGAAAAAACATTAATCAGAAGACAATAATATTAAATATATACTGAATTTATAACGTTTCAAAGTAAGTGTTATTTTATTTATCCTGGACATCGACTGAGGACTACTCTGGTGAGAAAATCCGTTATAATGGCGCCCGAGCAGGGACTGTGAAATAAAAGCAATTCTACTATACACATAAAAAGAATATATAAGTATATATATAAAATAAATACAAACGGAAAAAATTAATAAATAAATTATTTTGGAAACATTTGGTGGAATAAAATTGCAAGATTAGAATAACAATAATAAATAACAAAGAAAAACATAGATAGATCCAGGAAAATTATATAATCTCACTATTTGCCATAATGAGCCGTGCCTTTATTAACTTTGTGAAGAAAGACACTTTAAGCACATGCTTAAAGGAGCTTGGGCTGTGTGATGAGGGTACTGTTGAAGAATTGAGAGGCAGACTCAGAGCCTATATGGACAGAGGTGATATCCCGCCAGACCATGAGCTGTACATTAAAAATTTGAGGTTAAGTCACGATCCCACGTGTTCAGGCAAAAGCTTAAAAATTCAAAACAGTTTGGTCTCTCGCGCCTCCTCTCCGATCGGCCTTAGGGAACCCGAACCTACTTCTCATTACGAACCTGATATTTGCGATAAAGTTCGCAAATGGGGAGTAAAGTACGATGGTGGGAAAGAGCCGTTAGTTTTCTTAGAACGAATAGAAGAATTGGCCACGTGCTATTCCATTACACGTAACACATTACTAAACTTTATGCCGGAATTACTAAAGGGGGAAGCGTTATCCTGGTACCGCAATAACCACAAGAGCTGGAAATCGTATGGGGACTTTGTCGATGACTTCAAATTATTCTTTTTGCCGGTTCGTTTCTTCGATTCTCTAGATGATGAAATTAGAAACCGTTTACAAAAACCTAATGAAAGTTTTGTTGATTATGTCACTGGGCTACAAACCTTAATGCGGTGGGGAAATTTGTCCGAAAGTGAACAGTTAGAAAGAATTTTCCGAAATTGTCGCTCTGAATACAAGAAATACATAAAGCGACGAGACTTTAGTAATCTCAGGGAACTCATCGTCATGGCTCAAGACTTTGAAAGCATACAGGGTGAGGAGGCAATACAAAAGAAACTGATCCGCCGTGTGCAGGCTGTTGTGGCTACGGGGGTTAAACCAAATGTGTGTTACCGTTGTGGGGAACCTGGGCACCAACGTACGTCATGTTCAAAACCCCAGGTACTCTTTTGTTGGGACTGTGGGAGAAAGGGCGTTCGTTCCATTGACTGCTGCAGATCCCCATCGGGAAACATTCGCAGAGATCCTTCAGCAGGGGAAGGGGAAGTAGATCTCTAAGCATAACACCCTTTTCCATTCTACTAACGCCAGATAACGAACTACGCTTAAGGACAAATATCACTATAAAACAACATAGAACTTACCTAGCTTCCATAGATACAGGGGCAACACATTCATGCATACTTCAGACAGTCGCGAATGACTTGAATATTCCTATTAAGTCTTCCCCAGTGAGTAAAATTCAGTTAGCTGACCGTTCACATATCTCAGTAGAGGGTACCGTGAGTATCTGGTTTACACTAAGGGGTGTAGCATATCTTCAGAATTTCTTAGTTTTAAGATCCAGTGTCGACCCGATTATCATCGGTATAAATTTCTTTGAGCAATCGGGCTGTGAACTGCGTATCGTCCCCCGCCCAAACTCGAAGGCACAGACAGGCGTGTGCCCTAAGTCTTTGAAAAGTCAACTCAATACTCTACAAAATATTCCGAGTACCATTACCCCTCCCGACGCCTCCGTAGAACAAAGGGTCAACGAATTCCTGGAACGGGAACTTCCTCGTTTTGAATCTATTGCGGGATTTTCAAATGTAACTGAGCACGTTATAACTATGAAACATACCCGGCCACTACGTCAACGATATTATCCTAGAAACCCGGCTATGCAAAAGATCATTAATGATCAGATAGATGACTTGCTTAGAGATGAACGTATCGAACCATCAAAGAGCCCATACAGTAGCCCCATTGTTCTTGCTCGTAAGAAAAATAATGAATGGCGACTTTGCGTAGACTATCGCCAAGTTAATGAAAACTCTATACGCGATGCCTACCCTATTCCTCAGATCAATTCAATTCTCGAGAAACTCCAAAATAGTAAATATTTTAGCACCATTGACCTGCGACATGGATATTGGCAGATACCAATGTCTCCCGAAAGTAAAAAATACACCGCATTTACGGTTCCCGGGCGTGGCTTATATCAATGGCGCGTCATGCCATTCGGCCTTCATTCTGCACCAGCAACCTTCCAAAGGGCGCTCGATGAAGTTATAGGTACAGAATTGGATGCATTTGCGTTCGCCTACCTTGATAATATAGTGGTACTGGGAAGTTCATTGGAGGAACACTTAAAAAACCTACAAATCGTCTTCGATCGCCTGGTTTCCGCAAAACTGCGTATTAATAAAGAAAAATGCGTGTTTGTAAAGAAAGAAATTCGATACCTGGGTCATGTTATAAGCGAAAAAGGTGTACATACTGATCCAGAAAAGGTAAACGCTTTATTGGCGATAACGGAACCCAAAACGCTGAGGGAGCTGCGATCGTTTGTAAATACTGCCGGGTGGTACAGACGCTTTGTTCCAGATTTTTCAGCATTGACTAGCCCGCTCAATAAACTACTAAGAAAAGATCAAAAATGGGAATGGGGGGAAGAACAAAAGACGGCATTTGAAACGATTAAACAAAAATTAGTGGAAGCGCCTGCTCTTGTATGCCCGGACTTCGGCCGTACTTTTATACTTCAAACAGATGCGAGTGATGTTGGCTTAGGGGTGGTATTGACGCAAGAATTCCCTGATGGTGAAAAAGTGATTGCGTATGCCAGCCGTACCCTTTCCGCTCCCGAACGTAACTATACAGTCACTGAGAAGGAATGTCTGGCCATAATTTGGGGAATTAGGAAAATGAGACACTACCTAGAAGGGTACCATTTCATCGTCATTACGGACCACCAATCCTTGAAATGGTTAAATTCCATTCAGTCACCAGCCGGAAGAATTGCACGATGGTCCCTAGAGCTAATGCAGTACGATTATGAAGTTCGTTACCGGAAAGGTAAATTAAATGTTATCGCAGACTCGCTTTCTAGGTCTCCCTTAAACTCAGAGGGGCCGAAGCGGGCTGTACTCCAAACGCTTACGCAATCCAAAAAGGCAGACGATCCTTGGTATTCTAGAACATTAAAATTGGTAAGGACGAATCCCGAAAAACTACCTGATTACTACATCGATGCAGCTGGAAATTTAAGGAGGCATATTTACGATTCCTCCGCTTATAATGAAGTCGACCCAGTTCCTTGGAAGCTAGTGGTACCAAAGTGGAAAAGAAATCGGGTATTAAATGAGTGCCATGACGAGGTGACAGCAGGTCATCTTGGGATCAACAAAACCACGTCTAGAGTGACCAAACTCTACTATTGGCCTGGAATATTTCGGGATATAGCCAAATATGTACGAAAATGCGAAGTCTGCCAACGATTTAAACCCCTTCAACAGTCTCCAGCAGGAAAAATGCACACCACACCTGTTTATCAACCATGGCATACTGTATGCGCAGATTTTGTGGGTCCACTTCCACGCTCCACCCATGGAAATACAACATTGATAGTATTCCACGAAAAATTCACTAAGTGGACTGAGTTTGTAGCGGTAAGGCAGGCAACTAGTAAAACCTTTATAAAAGCTTTTCGAGAGAGAGTTTTGGCTCGTTTCGGCATACCTCATATTTTACTTACGGACAACGGAGCGCAATTCAAAAGTCGCGATTGTAATAACTATTTTAAGTCGATTGGAGTTAAACAAATGTTCACCGCACCCTACTCACCGCATGAAAATCCGACGGAAAGGTCAAATAGGACCATTAAGACGATGATCGCCCAATACACTCAACAAACCCAAAAGACATGGGATGATCGGCTGCCGGAACTGATGTTGGCTGTAAACTCGAGTAAACAGAGCTCTACTAGTTATAGCCCCGCGTATTTAGTACAAGGCAGAGAGTTGCGACTGCCCAACAACTTGTTCATCGAAAAAACTGTCCGAAAATACGGAACCCAATTTTAACCCGGGAGATAAAGAAAAACACCTTCAGGAAATATTTCAAATTGTACAGTCGAACCTCCAAACAGCCGCCAGAGCACAAGCTGCCCACTATAACTTGAGACGTCGCGAATGGGCCCCACGAAAAGGAGACCTCGTATTAGTCAGAAAACGTGTTTTATCCAAGGCTGTTGACCATTTCGCAGCAAAATTAGCACCCCGCTTTGATGGTCCTTATATGGTGTCCGAATTCATCTCACCCGTAATTGTACGTTTGGGTGATGTTACTAATCGCAAAAAGAGTCAATGCACCGTACATGTTAACGACATAAAACCGTACCACGAGTAAGTTACCAAACTAACTAATTTCTTTCCATTTGTTTCATTTAGACTCCAAAATGAATGATGCCAAATTTACGCAAAGTTGTCTGAAATTCAGACAAAGCCTAGAGCTCGAAAATAGAAAACGTAAGAAGGCGGTGGTAATAGACATACCTCAGCCAAAGAAGAAAGTTATTATCACCGACGTTCAACACCACCTACCAAAATTGAATATACAAGATTTGATTTCACCACCGGTTACACTAGCAGATCCACTTGCCAAACTTATTCACGAATTGGGAATCGATCAAGAGGAGGACTTCAAACTAGGGAATGAAGTAATTCGCGATGTTTTGTCTTCTATCAAATCGATACAACCTGGTCGGCGTACCCGTTTTCAATTAGTACGTCAGAATTGGCCATTAGAAGTACACATCCGCCGGTCGTTAGATGTCTGGATTGTGTCGCAGGGTGAAAGACTTATTTTTCCAAAACCTAGAACCGACAACGAGGTTCCATTCCCATAAAAAATAAAAAAAAAAAAAAAAAAAAAATCCCAAAGCAGGAGGGAGATGTAACGAAGCTATCTTCGTTCCATAAAAAATCATTTGTTTCACCATTTTATTCCTAAACCATGGAAACTATAATATGTTATGTTCAAAAGAATTAGATTATTATTATTATTATTATTATTATTATTATTGCATTATTATCGATCATGTATTAAATCACTGAATATTTCTATATTTTTGCCCATTAATGTTAATTAATAATTCTTAGCTCAGATATGTTAGAGTAAAATGAGAATGATGAAATTAAAGAGAGGATGTATGAGAGTATAAGAGAATCAACCAGAACAAGGCGGTACTAAAGGTTTAAGTGTGAGCTATCATCCGTTATCTCGCTCTCTACCAAACGTAGTAGTGAGTTATTATGTGTGTATCACTACATCTTAAGTTAAATTATCACTACCACTTTAGTTGATCTTAAGGTAAATTATCACTACCACTTTAGTTGATTTGCGCCGTCTGAGGGTACGGACACTACCGCAGGTTATTACAGCTTCGGTTGTGGAAATATTTCATACACGCAAATCAACTCACAGTAGTGGTAGAGGGTTTCTACTGGTTGTTATAGCCATAGTCCCCAGACCAAGTAGTCGTGGTGGTAGAGGGTTGCTACTGGTTGTTACAGCCATAGTGCCCAGACCGAGATGTAGTAGTGCATAGGGGGACTACTGGTTTCTACAGCCATAGACCTCAGGCGTAGTGTTTACTAATACACTAATACCCATCCAAAGAAAAGCTAAAGAACCACTTTCAAGGGAGGGCATTGTATTTCCTACCTCGAGGCTGACAAGTCGTTTATCGGTAATCCGCGACACTCGTTTTTCTGATCATTTTTTGGTCATTCTCAAGTATTGGCTGGTTGATTGTCTTGTCCTTAGCTTGAAAAAACATTAATCAGAAGACAATAATATTAAATATATACTGAATTTATAACGTTTCAAAGTAAGTGTTATTTTATTTATCCTGGACATCGACTGAGGACTACTCTGGTGAGAAAATCCGTTATAAATTATTCTTGGACAAGATTTCTTGTAAGTGCACCCCCGCGTAAACATTTTGGTCCTTCGAGCCGGATAGTAAGGATCTTGCCTAGGAAAACCTATTTTTCACCTATAAAGGACAATTCAAACCAGGTTATAAAAGGACAATTCAACCCAGGATATAAAAGATAAGGTGAAACCCAATAAATTAATAATAAAAGGTATTGTCAGTATACTCATATATAATTAAATTTTAAAATAAATTAATACATATATTAATTATAAATTGATACATAAATTAATATTAATCTATATATAAATAGGCAAGTCAAATTTTTAGATCCCTTTTTCTCCTTAGTTTGCAACCCGATTTTGTTATTCTTTTACCAAATGGTAAACATTGTTAAGCTTTAGTGACCCGATTACATATTGTTTAAATCGGTTCAGTATTAAAGGAATAAAAGTTGACACCACTACAAATGATAAAAATACACACGTACATTACCTTATGTAAGTATTGGTTCAAGCAAAGCGACGAGAGTGTTTACATACATATGTATATGAGTAATAAGAATTTTTATAAATGTGGGTGTTTGTATGCAATTTTATTTGGTTTATTGTTTTTTCCATGGGGAAGGGAATAAGTAATTAGGTAGTTTTTTCTGTTTAAATGAATGCAACTAAAATACGTTTAAACTGGCGGTCGAATTTCGACCACTAGGCGTACTCTAGTACATATTATATCATTAAGATTAAAAATCGAATATAAAAATAATTATAAATTGTATGTACATAGTATTTAAGTCCACATACTTCGTGTATATACCTATATACATCTAAACATATAAATACATTTATATATAAGTACACATGTATATTTCGGTACTTAGCAATAATAATTTAAATACCATTAATGGTCTTATAATCTTTTTCCTACAAATTCAAATTATTGATTTAAGAAACGATATCCACAAGGGGGTTTTAACATTAAGTATAACATAACGTGCGCCTTGTTTAATATAAATGTATAAATCAATAATGCTCTTTCAATTACAGTGTAATATAAAATTTCATAATATACATTCTAACAGCGAGTATTGAACTCTTCTGTTGTTTAAAATTCAATAAACATATTTAAGGGAGAACAAACACGCTTCTCTTTGAATAGTATCGTGATTGCGAAGAAATAAAGTGCTTTTCAAAATATGTAATTAACATAAACGGTAATTCAAGAGATTGTCTAATTTTTACAATGGACACACATGTATGTAATTTGTTTTCTTAACTTACATCAAAATAATATTCTGTTAAATTAGGTGAGTAGGTTTGAATTAAGTAAATTAATGAATAAAATCACTAATGCTGTATTAATGACTCTTTTCAATTTGTAAAACAAAAAACAAACAAAATAAAAACAAAAAAAAAATCAATATTCAAATATATTTCCACATTTTACATGGTTACTACTAGTCTTTACACATACACATATATCTCAAACATACGTTGAAAAACCTTCGTCAGAGCCTATCATTAATATTAGTCAAGAATATATTTGGTTACAAATAAAAGTACACATAAAACCAAAATAAACCTTCTTCGGTTTTACTAGCCCTTAAGTTGGTTCGAGTAATTTTCTTAATTTCACAATACAATATGTTAGTACTCGCAAGCTTTATTAGAGCATCGGATTGCGTACTGGAATTCCATGCTTATTTTTTTGATATTCCGCAAGTGGACCACTCTATTTACACTCTTGAGATACAAAAGGAAGAAATTTTTCACCTATGTAGTGTGCTACGCTTAGCATACGGTGCAGTAAAGAAGTTACTCTAGAAAGCATTAGGGGTAAATATTTTTATTCGTTTGATTTGCCAAACTTTTCACCACATGTGCTTCAATTAAAAGTTGGCGTCCCTATTATCTTATTACGTAATATTGACCCACCTCGACTTTGTAATGGACCCCGCTTTGCTGTTAAAAAATCGTTGAAAAATCTTATCGAAGCAACAATAATAACAGGAAAATATTGATGAAGAGATGTATTGCTACCACGCATTCCAATGAAAACGACAGACATGTCATTTGATGACAATAAATAAATCTCAGGGACCATCTCTTTAGTTATGTTGGTTAAATTTAGAATACCAATGTTTCGCACATGGACAGCTTTATGTAGCTTGCCCACGTGTAGGGAAATCCAGAGATGTATATGTTTATGCTCCAAGTAAGAAAACGAAAAATATTGTAAGAAAGCATTAGAATAATTTTTAACCGACTTCACGCGAACGAAGGGGTTTGCTTGCAGTTAGCTTTGTATTATTATTGGATGGATATTTGTATTGAAATCGTGGTTTTCGCAGAGTTATGATTTGTTTAAATAATATTAGAAATCTCCAAATTGATGAAGTGTTCCTCTCTCTCTCTCGCTCTGTCATTCTACCAGCAGAATTAAGAATCCAAAGTAAACTTTCCGTGTCTAAAATAATGAAAAATAAATAACTGAAGTAGGATATAAAAATTAATAACTATAAATGTTACTTCTATGTATATGAATGTAGCGAAGCACGCCGGGTGTGCTAGTTTATTAATAATTATTTCTGACAAGTGCTATTTTTATCATCTAGATCAGCTTGATGCATATAGAGAGAATTGAATAAATTAGAAACTATTTCATGCTTTACACTTAGAGAAATTTATTGTGTTCAAACTAGTTTGGAAAAAATTTTTTAAGTTTCAACTTTTAATAATCTTAATATTGAATTTACACCTATTTTGAATTATACCTATTTAGCCTAAATTATTCCTACTTAACCTAACTTATACCTACCTTGACTTTACTGTAATTATTCTAATGTATTAAAAAATTGCCCTCAACGTAATGCAGATGTTAACCGGTTAAACCGTTTGACTTCGAGTTTGTTACCGAGTTTATTACGCTCAAGACCTGCATGTCGTGAGAACAATTTATTTTTACTTAATTTTACTTTGCAACTCGCCATCAGTTCACATTTTGTAATTAACTACACAAAATAAAAATAAACTCTGATATTAAATAACATTAAGTTACTTAATTAATTCCTAAAGGAAAATAAAATAAAGAACACCCTATAACTGGTAAGTACCTATTTACCAGTTAGATAAAGGCACGAAGAACTAATTCTTTCTTTCGTCATATCCCCTTTAAACCCTAACAATTCCAACCATTCCTTGAGTAGTTGAAATTGTAATCCCTTTTAAGGTTGGCTCTCGTGCGTCCCGCACTATTTCGGTCCTAACTAAAAAGGGAATTTTTAAATAATTGCATGGGTAAATATATCCTTAAAATGAAAACTGCTATGACTAAAATAACTACAGTTTCGGGAAATTTTTTACGCTAAATGCTTATAATATACCCAGTAGTTTCAATAAATTTTTACTATTAGGAGTAAAATGACGCTTTGTTTAAACATGTCTTTTGAAAAATATACAATAATAGCTTAGGTTTTTAACTAGTTTTTTCTACGAAAAAACTTGTATAAGTTCACCGAGTACAAGAAAATTAAATTCTTTATTAAAACTGAGTTTGTTGCGAAAACTGAGTCTGTTTTTCACTAAAAACCTAACAAACAAAACATTTATTCAACAAAAGGTTTATTAAAGAAACAAAGATTAATATTCAAAATAAAAAATGCAATAATGTAATTGAAATAAAGAATGAAAACATATATATATATTTAAAATAAATAAGTGTAAGTTTGTACTGATGGTTGTTATGAAGTTGAAGATTCATGCTTTAAACGGAAAATGTGTAATTTTTTGGTTGTTATCTTACTAGAACAACAACTCATAAACAAAGAATTATTTGAACTATGTACGTTGGTTTCAAAAACCAAAGGACCACAGAAAAATTTCCTTTTTTCCTCTTAATTTATTTATTTCTTTGTGAAAAAGGTCAAAATGTCTTTTAATTGAAAATGTTTTCTTTGTTTTAAATGTTTGGTAACATAAAATGCATTGCATGTTACCAAAAGCATTTTAATGACAAAAAAAATTTCGGTCTTCCATTTTACTATTTTGTTTGCTGGCTTATTTTGAAATTAAATCAAAGCTGAAAAAGAAGCAGTAAGCATCCGCACATGGTTACTCGTTAACACTCAATTAACGACTGAAAACAAACTGAAATAGGTGTGAGTTTTTTTATTGTTTTTGTAGCACAATTGTGCACAGGAAATGAATTTTTGGATTACCCTGATCTGGATGTATAAAAATGTATGCATGTATGTACGTTTGTATGTATGGATGTATGTATGTGCTTTTTTTATTTTTTATCATTAGATGAAATCATCGAAAGTTACTGGCAGTGATGGTGTTTGCCAGGACTGTGAGACTTTGACACGCTAAAACACCCATTTACACTGACCTAAACGTTCCCCGTGGAACTACCACAAGGCTTTACGGTACGGGGTGGGATAGGACCTAGACCCGATATAAACTATATAGATTCTTCTGCGAATCTCTTCTAACCTACGATGTTCAAATAGAACCAATTTCACAAAATTATATACACCCGTCCCGTTATCAAAGATTCCAACATGATTGGAACTATATTGTCCGGTCTAATGCGACACCTTAAAACTTAAAAGAACACATGTTCGACATCTTCCACGACATTACCATCACAGCTCGGACAAAACGGAACTCTGTCATGTCCGAAACGATACAAGTACGACCTAAAACAACCATGTCCAATCAAAAAATTGTGGAATGTAGAAGTTCCAGTCACCATGTCTCCTTCCTAAACATGTCTTGGTGTTAGGTATCAGCTATCTTCCCTTATCAATTGCTCTCTTTCGATCTTGCCACTTCCGCATGCACAAATCAGTCACAACTTCCCTACCGTCTGATACGGCCTCTAGCTCGAAGGGTATGATGCCGTCAATAACAAAAGCGGCCTCGCCCGATACATTTCGGAATGCGCTACATACCCGCAGAGCAGCGATATCAGGCGCACATATGTAGAATATCTCAGTGCACCTGACCATATAGGGGATGCGTATAGGATAACACTCCTTACTACACTAGTGAGCAATTTTCTCTGCAGATATTTAGGTCCTCTTGTATTCGGCATGATCCGGGACAGCGATAAGCATGTTTTTGGTGCTTTGGAGCCAATATACTGCAAATGCTCATGAAAAGACAGACGACTGTCAATTATGACTCCAAGGTATTTTAGACAATCCTTGGATTCTATGCCACACATGCCAATATGTAGCCTAATTGTTTCCCTAGTATTACGACTGCTAATCAAAACTGCTTCTGTTTTACGGTCTGCTGGAGTTAAGCCCATTGATCTCAGCCAAGATATTATGATCTAAATACTGGCATTTGCAATGGTTTCCACCTCTACTAGCTCTTTTGATACACATATTAAGGCTATGTCGTCTGCAAATCCCATTGATTTTAGCCAGGATCTTTCGATCTGAATACTGGCATTTGCAATGGTTTCCACCTCTACTAGCTCTTTTTGATACATATATTAAGGCTATGTCGTCTGCAAATCCAAGTATCTTTACCCTTTCAGGTAGAATTAACCTCAAAACTCCATCGTACATGACATTCCACAGCAGTGGGACCAGTACTGATCCTTGAGGCACCCCGCCAATGATCTTGCGCCTCCTAATACCCTTATCAGTATCATAAACTAACTCTCTATTCCGGAAATAGTCCTGTATAATTGCCAGTAGATAACCTGGGATGCCTAATCTAGATAAGGCATCAACAATATGTTCCCAGTTTGCCGTATTAAAAGCATTCTTCACGTCTAAAGTTAAAACTACACAATACTCTTTTGCTCCATTTCTCCACCTCTGCCCTTGGATAGCCCGAACAGCAGTTTCTACTACAACTTTGATAGCATCCACTGTTGATCTTGCCTTCCTAAGGCTAAATTGGTTATCTGATAAACCACGGTTAGCTTCAACATAATCTTCCAATCTCGTACAAATTATGCTTTTTAGCAGTTTACCAGTTGTATCAATCATACACAGGGGTCGATAAGAGGAGGGGTCATCTAACGGCTTATTACCCTTAGGTAACAATACTTACTTCTGCCGCTTCCACATTGTTGGAAAGCAGCGCTATCTCAAGCATGCGCTTACTACCTTCATAAAATGTTCAGGGTGGAGTTTAACAGCTTCTTTTAGAACCATATTCGGAATGTCATTTAAGTCTGGTGCCTTCTTGTCTTTAAATTTTGACACATCACCTTCTATCTCGGAAATCGTAACCGGAGGAATGTCGAAAAATTCTGCGAACCTTTGTTGCCATGCCGGAATTTCCTGTTGAGGAAAGATATGTTCTACAAATCCTTCGAGGATAGGCTCTTCTCTAGGCGGCGATGGACCAAGGCATTTAAGTTTCTTGATTACCAGTTTATATACAAGGCCCCAAGGAGAAAACACCTACACCTAGTCTTTGTAGCGCTCTTTTTTAGTATGGACAAATTGCACATCCGGTGACATAGTCACTAGCGACGTCGGTTCCACTCTTACAAAGCAAGCACGACGCTTTATTGGAACACGTTCCAATTTTATGACCGGTTTTGCCACACCGTAAGCAATTATTTGAAAGATCCTGACCCTTACAATTTGCGGCTCAATGCCCATAGTCAAGACACTGATAGCATATTCTTGGAGTTACCTTTTCTCGTATTCGGCAGCCGATACGTATCTTCGCTGTTTCTACCGGACGGCTAGCTAAGGCAGCACTTAAACCAATGGTGGCAGTTTGTGTTCCTCCGTACGCTTTCCTTAATAATTTAATTGCAGCAGGCTGCAGATATGTAAAATCGTCAGATTTTTTTATGAGAGCTTCATAGACATCCTCCTTGGAAGTCACCTCATCTATATCCCTAATCTCGATCCTAACCTCATAGGATAGTGCCCTTACTTCAGCTACCTCGGCTAGTACTTCTTCTACAGTCGACCTGCAATCACTTGTATTTTGGTGCGCGGGCTCACTCAGCTCCATCAATAACTCACCCTTCGCAGTCTTCCTTATATTTTTCACATTTTGACCCAGATTGTTCAGCTTAGGGTCTTTCTTTATCTGTCTGACGATATCAGCGTAGGAAGCATCCCCACACGTTTTAATAACCAAAGCATCTGGTCGTATTTTCTTCTTTTTAGTTCTAACCCTAGGACCAATCTTAATCAAGTTAGTACCTGCAACATTCGGATCTGATTTTCCAGCCGTGTTTTCACCTGCTACCTCGGGTAAAATATCTCCAGTTTTCTTAACTGGCTTATTGGGAGTTATACCCATCTTCTTCTTAGATTGGTTACCCTTTGGGCTTAGGCTATTATCCTCTCTTTTACGCTTTGGGGTTGCACCTATCACAACGTTCGGCCTTGCAGGTTCATCTGTCTGCGTCTGGTTGTTAGTCTGTGGTCTCTTTTCACAAACATCTCCAGTACTCATCTCATCTACCACTTGTATATATAACGCTTGTATCTCACGGGACATGGTCACAATATCTTTGTGCACGTTCGAACGCGAGTTCAAGAAATCTAACAACTTTGAGATTTTATCTCCTAATTTCTTCACACTATTATTTCCTTCACCACTATCAGCAACGCTGTTGGGAAAGATATTACCTCCACTATTCACTTCTGTAGGAGGTGTTCTCATGATCACCGACTTGCTCACAAATGGTTTTCAGTGCCTCCCACATTCAACTCATCATATACTCGTACATCACATCTATTTTTATTTATATTATTTTTGTTCATGCTAATGGGTCCAAACTCAAAGCCGCTATCTCCATTCGAATGTGCAGTCACGTTAAGACCCCATGTGTCCCTTTGCAAGCAGTGAGGTCCATGCGAGGGTTGACGAATAGATCTCATGGATCTTCCTGCCAGAGCCAGATCCGTGCAAATCGGTGAGAGACATCTGAACCTGCACCAGCAACTTAATGATGAACTTCAAAGGTACTTGAGACTTGCCTAGTTTTAAAAGGACGGGCATTAGCAGTTGTGGCATTAGCCTGGGAGCCATTTCAGTAAAATTTTACATCTACATCCAGAATACAACAACCGTCAGCACAGGGTTACATCAATTCATGTTCGTAGTTCCAGGAATGCCATAATTAAGACCGTACTTGGTCTTAATGCTTTTCCAGCGGGGGGCGAGAAAGGCATCCGCCCTTAATACGGGTTCGGATGCAGTGCAGTATTTGGGTGCCAAATACAAAAAGGCCACCTGTGATAACTCAGAGTCCGCGGGGTCGTTAGTCCTGTTATCTTCATTAGAAGATACCCTTGCGGGTATGTATGTATGTTTGTCCTTTATAAAATAGTAAACGGGGCGACCGATTGCAACCGATTTCAGGGTATGTTGCGGATGGTCTGTAGATGGTTTATGTGAAGTTTGCTCAAAATCGGCCTAGGGGATAGGGTACACCTTATACAAAGCAATTTTTAATTTCCCTATATCTGTATAACTACAATATTCAGGCTCTCCAAATTCACTGTGAGGGGTTCTAAAACTTCCAGAAAAATCTCGAAGTTATCGGAGGAGTAAAACGAGTACCATCCATAGGAGGTAATTATAAATTTTCTTATATATGTACAAATATAGGAGTGAGGCTTTCTAAATTCGACTTGCGTTATTCTAAGAATAACGTGCGATTTCCAGTAAATTAATGGCGGTATTGGCGGTGGACACGGGTACCCCCCAAAGAAGGTATTTATAAATTTTCTTATATCAGTACAAATTTAAAAGTAAGGCTGTCTAAGCTTGATAATTGTACTCTTAGAAAAGCGTGCGATTCGCAGCAAAATATTAGCGGTATAGGGTAGGGAAACGGGCACCCCTCATAGGTTGTAATTATAAATTATATTATCTTTATACAACTATAAGAGTGAGGCTTTCTAAATTCGATGATTTTTATTCTTAGAATAACGTGCGATTTCCAGAAAATTACTATCGGTACAGGATGGGGAAACGGTTACCGCCCATGCAAAGTAATTATTAATATTCATATATCAGTACGAATAAAATAGTCAAGCCCGCAAAATTTTGTGTGGGTTACTCTTAGAACAAATTGCATTATATAGCAAAATATTGATGGTATAAGTGGGTGGAGACAGGTTCCCCCCATATAAGACAATTATAAATTTTGATATATCTATACAACAATAAAAGTGATGCTCTCTAAATTTGATGTGTGTTACTCTAACAATAACGTGAGATTTTCAGCAAAATCTTGAACATATAGGAGGGGGAAGCAAGTACCCCCATGCAAAAGATTTTGCGTCTTCCAGCAAAGTGTTTGTAGTATCAGATGAGGGAAGGGTACTCGCCATATAAGATAATGTGTTGTTTCTAGAACCCAAGCAATCGACTTAAGTAAAATATATGTATGGAAACCACTCGGAAAACTCGCTTCTTTTCATACAAATTATTCACTCAATTCGATTGCTTGGGTTCTTAAGCAGCACATAATTATTAATATTCTATATCTGCAAAGCTTTTAAAGTGATGTTATCTTAATTATGCGGGTTACTCTTAGTATAACGTGCAATTGTTTTTCATTTCTTTAGCGATATGCTCCCATGTTGAAATTAAGTACCAATATGCGTGATCAATTGCAAAATGATGCATTAGCTTTAAGTACTAGACTTATGTAATGGAAGGATGACAGCCGAACCAACAACAAATGTCATAACATTTCCACCTGACTTTAGCCGAATCACACAATCTATTGACGACTTAATGAACTGCTTGTACCTAAATATGGAACAAAATTTCAGAAACACGCAGTGGTTATCTGAATGTTCTTTACTAGCATCTAAGAATATTCATGTAAATTTAATGAATAGTAAAATTTTGAATAAAATAGGCGGTAATGCCAAAACTTATAACTCCATCAATACTGTAACGACTGTTGAGAATGTAATTAATTATCCTTTCAAATTCTTGGAATCGTTTGATTTCCCAAACTTTTTCTAACGTGTGCTTCAATTAAAGGATGGCGTGTCTATTATCTTATTACGTAATATTGACCCACCTCGAGTTGTTTTTAAAGAATTTTTGAACAATCTTATCGAAAGAACAACTATAGCAGGAAAATATACAGGAAGAGATGTACTACTTCCACGCATTCCAATGAAAACGATAGATATGTCGTTTGAATTCAAACGGTTGAAATTTCCTATTCGTTTCGCATTTGAAATGACAATAAATAAATCTTAGGGACAATCTCATCAGTTTTGTGGCTTAAACTTAGAATATCCATGTTTCGCATAGGTACAGATTTATATAACATGCTCACGTGTAGGGAAACCCAGAGATGTATATGTTTATATTCCAAGTGCGAAAACGATAAATATTGTATGCAAGAAAGAATTGGAATAATTCTTAACCGACTTCGAGAAGGAGATTATGAATTCGTGTATATTTTGTTTTCTGTTTTTTTAAACCATTTTTCAGTTTTTTTTTTTTTAATTTGAAAGGCTTCGCTTGCAGTTTTGGTCGAAAATCGAACAGGCGATTTGCACGACCGAAATATTCATTATTGTATAATTCCTCCAAGTGCTCGAAGTTGTTTGCTTGCAGTTAGCTTTGTATAATTATTGGTTGGGTCTTTGTAATGAAATCGGGTCTTTTGCAGAGTTATGATTTGCTAAAATAATATAATAAATCTCCAGATTAAACAATACCCATTGTCGCTACTTTTACACGCGGTAAGTTTGCTTTGCAGTCTTAATTTACCAGCAGAATTATGATTTTTCAAAGTAAACACTCCGTGTCTAAAATAATGAAATTCCAGAAGTAGGTTATAAAAATGAATAATTTATACTTATAAATGTTACTTTTATGTGTATGGGTGTAGCGAAGCACACCGCGTGTGGCTACTTTTTTTATATAAACCCTTTATGATTTCAAATTTGTGATAATTTATTGCGGTGTTAATTTTTTACTTCAGTTTTGTATTTTTTATTATTCAACCTTTTTCTATTATATCCCTGTGATCACCCTACGTTCGATCAAGTTGGTCTTTATTTAATTTGTACAATTAATATTGTTATTCGAATTTAAAATTTAAATTGAGTGAGTTGTTTCTTGTAAATTAAATTCAAAAATCTATTTATTGCGTATTAACTGAAAATAAAGTTAAATTTAAAGAAATAATGGCCACTATCGGATTAGAGAAATTTTTTCGAGCTTCATCAGGAAACTTATACGATTTTTACTTTAGAGCTTCATGACGAGGCCTTTATGGGAGAAGATAAAATTTACATACATACGAGAAATGTGCCTATGGTCTGAAATATTCGAAAGCTACTGAAGCCGCGGTTAATACTGAGCCTACAGATGCGGAATGCCTTACAGCTAAATATCGTGCTGCTTATTCTTGATATGTAACCTGTTAAGGGAATATACTAAAGAAAAAACATGTCCTCGAATTAGAACAGAAAGCAAATAAAAGGCAAACATTAGATCGAAGCAAAGGTGATTTCTCAAGTCACGCTGTGACTGTCCCACCTTGTTACGTGGATTTGTTTACTGGGGATTACTTGTCATGACAACTTTTAGAGATTTATTTACGACCTTGTACGTGAATAGTTCTAGGCTTAGTAATATTGAACGGCTCGTAGAACTAGTGGTGAGGCAAAATAAATAGTTTTAAAACGCCCTCTGTCAAACCACGGGTTTGATGGCGCGTGCAGAAACCCTAAAGACACTTACGAAAATCCGGGAATGTTAATTACCAATCAATTAAAGTGTCTCTTTTCTTTAGAAAATATTAACAAGGAAACTAGTTCGGCCCTGAAAAACTTACAAAGGGGTATAAATAACATCTTTGAAGATTGCTGTTCCAGCACACGTATATGGCCGAATTGTGGATCCTATCTTTTGGCCTGAAAATATTTTTGTTTGCGAATATGTATTTAAGCATAATCCAAGGTCTAGAAACACTGCTTGCTTGCCTCCTAGAAATGTTGAAATGGTTCCAAAAAACTAATTGCCTCTAAAGATCGTTTAAATATTATGTACCAGAATTTTCGTGGCTTGAATACTAAATTGTCTACTCTTCTTTTAAATAGTTATGATTTTATCCATGATGTAATTATCCTTACTGAAACCTGGCTTAATGACGATGTTTTCAATGCAGAAATTCTTTGTAATAAATATCAAATATATAGATACAATCGCCCTGCACGAAGAGGTGGTGGAGTTCTAATTGCTGTCTCTTGCTTATACCCATCTGAAGTCATTGTAACTGATCAAAAATTTACTTCACTTGTTCCTATGTTCCTCCGGACTCTGATTCTTCTGTTTACTCTAAGCATGTTCAAGCCATTGAATCTGTTACTTTACTTCTTTATACAATTGACTCTATTTTTGTTGTTGGTGATTTCAATCTGGCGTCAGTTTCGTGGAAATGCACACCTGATACACCTTATTTAATTCCAGCGAAGAATAAAAACTGCCATGATGAGTTCTTAAATGATATTTTTGGATTAGCTCTTTTTCAAATAAATTGTGTCTATTGCAAAAATGCTTGATTTAGTGTTTGTCAATGATGTTGATGATTGCACTATTCGGAACCTATTACACTGCCTGAAGATCGATATCATCCTACAATTAAAATTAGCTCTCGGATTCCATCCGAAATTAAGTTGAAGCCTTCTGAATCTAGTCAAGTTTTTTGTTTCAAACGAACGGACTTTACTTTATTAAATAACTTAATAAGAAATACTTGCTGGGATGACGTTTTGAATATCCCTATAAACAGCAATTTGAATATTGATGTGATAGTTACAACATTTTACGATAAAATCTACTCATTTTTTGAAACCTGTGTTCCTAAACAAGTTATTTACACTCCAGTTGGGCCTCCATGGAATTCGTGCCTACTTTCACGTCTGAAAAATATTAAGAACAAGAATTATAAAAAATTTAAAAGGTCTGGCTCGTTTGTGGACTATGAAAAGTACTCAGTTAGTCGATCTGAATATAACCTGCTCAACCATGCTTTATATAAGGATTATTTAATGGAAGTGAAAAACAACTTTGCTAGGGATCCAAAATCTTTCTATTCATTTGTTAACTCTAAAAGAAAATCGAATGGATATCTATCAGTTATGAAACTTCATAATCAAGAATCCAGCAATGTTGATGTCATTTGTGATATGTTTGCTGATTTTTTCGCAAGTACTTATTCCGATGCTGTTTATGATGATAGAAGTGGATATCCCTACGCGCTTGCATCAAATCAACTGATATCTTTCCCTACACTCAATTGTAGCGATATTATGGTCCTGATGGTGTTCCAAGTTGTATTTTAAAACGATGCGCAGAATCATTCGCCAAACCGTTAACTTTATTGTTTAACGCTTCAACAAAACATGGTTATTTTCCCGTATTTTGGAAAGATTCGTACATTATACCTCTTTACTAATCTGGTAACAAGTCCGATATTTCGAATTATAAAGGTATTGCTAAATTAAGTGCCATTCCGAAATTGTTTGAAAAACTATTTGCTGACTTCCTATGTCATAACACCCCGTCATTAATGTCACCTTACCAACATGGTTTCAGAAAAGGTTGCTCAACGACGACTAATGTTCTTCATTTAACATCTTTAGTCATTCACGCATTTACACTAAAGAAACAAACTGACGCTATTTATACTGACTTCAGTAAAGCTTTTTATAAAGTTAACCATAAACTTCTTCTTATTAAATTGGATATATTGGGTGTAACTCGTAGCAGTTTAAGCTGGTTAAGATCATATTTAACGGGCAGAAAGCAAACCATTCGTTTTCACAACATTTCTTCCACTAAGTACATTTACGTCTCATCTGGTGTTCCCCAAGGCAGTCATCTTGGTCCGATTCTGTTTTCGCTGTTTATAAACGATCTTCCGAAAGTTATCAACTTCTCAAATATACTGATGTACGCGGACGATGTTAAAATTTTTTATTCGTTTAATCATTTTATTGATCACGTTTATCTTCAAAGTGACCTTAATAACTTTTTTGAATGTTGCAAACACAACATGATGGAGCTGAATTTAAAAAAATGTAAATGCATGCGCTTTTCAAGAAGTAATCTTATTGCTGTTAACTATTCCTTGGGAGGTCATCAGTTGGATTTGGTTGATTCATTTCTTGACCTTGGAATTTTGCTGGATCCGAAATTTAATTTTGTTTCTCTTATTACTTTGGCTGTAAATAAAGCTAGAGGTGGTCTAAAGAGTTTTCTGACCCTTACATTACGAAGCAGCTGTACGTGTCTCTAGTTAGACCTATCTTAGAATACGGATCGATGGGATCCATACTACAACATTCATAATATTCGTATTGAATCTGTGCAATAACAATTCTTGTTATTCTGCTTACGTGGCCTTGGATGGAGTTCCTCAACAAATTTGCCTTCATATACTAGCAGATTAGCATTAATAAATCTTCCTACTCTCAAAAGTCGTCGTACAATGTTAAATGTTTCTTTTATGATAAACCTTATCAATGGTAACATTTGCTCTGAATTTCTTTTAAATTCTGTTAAATTTAATATTCCTTGTCGTAGTACTCGCCATTATAATCCTCTTGTTATTAAGTTATGTAGGTCTAATTATGCTTTGGCTGATCCTTTCACGAGATTATTTCGTCAATATAATTATTTGTCTGAACTTGTTGATTTTTCTTTGAATTCTAATATTATAAAGCATAAAAAGCATAAAATTATTGTTTTCTTAATTCATAACTTATAAATTTTTATTATAATTCATGTAGTTTAATATTATTTTTGTACCTTGTTATTAGTCTGTAAGGATTATATCCATTGACTAATTTTTTTTAAATAAATAAATAAAATAAATAAATAAAATGGGTTTTTAAGTGCCATGTCAATGTATGAGATTGACACAAAGAATGCGGCTCCTATTATAGGTTTTATCTGTATACAACATTTGCTTTCTAAGACAGTTGAGAGCAAAGCACAAAGATAAAACTGCTTTGTCTCTGTGGAAATATTTGGACATATTCCTAACGGAACGGATTCATACCCTTGATTGTATACGCGATCTTACTATCTTTAAAAATTATAAGAAAATTAGCGAGCGGAATGTCAAAGCCCATGTTTCATATCAACTAAGAGCTCGGGCAGTACTTGTGTTTTGTGCCCGCAACAAAACCATGTATTGAGATTTTGCCGTCGTTTTGAAAAATTGTCTGTTTGTTTTAAGTGTAATCAAAGTGTAATTCTAGTTACACATCATCTTCAGGTAATTCGAACATTATTTACGGTCTGTTGAAGTGGCAACGACTACATCAGCAGCCGCTAACACGAACATCAATCGTCATATTACTCAGAGTTCGTCTGTTTTATTGGCAACATGATACTACGGGTATTGATAGACCCAGCGTTAGAACTTTCGTTTATCTCAGAACGCTTGCAAAATCAATTGCGACTTCCCGCACATTTTTCAAATATCAAGGTTTCCGGTGTTGATAGGGATGCTTCTACAACATCTGCGAAAATTTGTTCAGTTCGAATTGGCTCTCCCTTGGACAGTAAAATTGATTTGGACACATATCCTCTTGTGTTGCCTTCAATTTTTCAAAATTTGCCGTCATTTGTGTGTCCTGATTTCCGAGGCGAATTAAACCACATGCAATTGGCTGATACTAAGTTTTACAAGAGTAGGCCTATTGATATTCTACTGGGAGCTGATTTATCCTGATATAATTCTAAATGAAGTTCGTCGAAACATTTTTGGCTCTTTTATGGGCCTGACTGGTCCCATCGGTTCTTCGGTGAAAAAACCACTTAATATTTTTTCAACATCTGTCACCTTTTCCGAGGAAGACAACTTAAACCAAAATCTTTTGAAATTTCGGAACGGAGGAAGTCCTAAGACGTTACATTATATCGCCTTTAGACCAATTTTGTGAGGAACTTTACAAAGCACAACCAAACGGGATCTAACCGTTAACTACCTGTTAACCCCGAATTTCCTCGCGAATTGAGTTTAGGCATATCACAAACGAGTGCTATGAAACAATTCTTTCGAATGGGATCTTCTCTCTTGCGCAAAGCAGATGTGAAGGATATGTATGACGATGTCCTATTCGGTTAAGTAAAATCGGGTCTTGCTATTTACCACATCATCCCGAAATTAAACCTGAAAGGAAGACTAAATTGAAGGTCGTCTTTAATGTATCGAATCGTACTTCAAATGGAAATTTAATCGACTGTCTTTTTGTAGGGCCTACGTTACAATCGGACCTTGTTTTTTTAAATCTACGTTGGCGGTTGTTCGAATTCGTATTTACGATATCTCAAAAATGTATAGGCATATGTATTTAAATTCATCTGACAACCAATTAATGGAATATTAACTACAATCGGTAACCTTTGGGTTAAACTGTGCCCCGTACTTGGCGATTCGATGTTCGTATTGAGAACCCCAGAGGAGATATTTACACTAATTTATTAGCTTCTAAAACGAAGGTAGTGCCATTAAAATGTGTCTCTTTACCTCTCTTCGAATTGTGTGGTGCAGTTTTGGCATCCGAACTACTTAAAAAAGGACTTGGAAATTCCAAAAATCGATTGCTGGACAGATTCTACAATCGTTTTAGCATAGCTTCGAAAGATACCCTGTTCTTGGACCACCTTTGCTGCTAACAGGTTTTGCCGCATTCAAAAAAACTTTTGTAATCACAGCTGGTTTCATGTTCGGTCTGTGGATAACCCTGTCGATGTAGGCACTTTATCAAAAGGTGAATTGTGATGCTCTGCCCATCATGGTTGAGCAAATATAAAACCAATTGTACACATATACCTTAGAAAATCTCTATACCGGCATAAAAAGTTAAATACTAAGGGGTCATTCTTTCTTTTTTTCGAGTTTTTAAGACATTTTGTATAGATTTTCTATATATACTTAGATTATTTAAATGTTCTCAACTCACAAAGGACGATCCAATCACGAAAGTACTTCAATCTCTGGTGATGAACTTAAAGCCTTCAAACTGCGTTTGGCTGTTGTGGCTGATACGGCATTCCATGCTGAAGAGTACAAGTGTTTTTTAAATAAAAAACAGTTGCCTTCAAAAAGTTCGTTATTAACTGTGAATCCGTTTCTTGATAAAAAACTACGTAATACAATTGAACGGGCGCCTTGTGAGGTCACCCTCGCTATCCTTTCGAAAGCAGTACCCGATTATTCCTCTTTATTTTTATCAATTTGCTAAACTGATGTCAGAAGCTATTCATTAAATAACGATACACGGCGGAAATCAACTAATGTTAAGGATTTACCGTTGTAGGTAACTCGACTAAGAGTTAGTTCGCGCACTGTGCTTCATTGATGCAAGCGTTTTACCATAGATATACCATTTACGGACACCGGGGTAGATTTTGCTGGATCTTTCGATGTTAAAACTTATTATGGGAGATCATGTAAGATAACGAAAGGCTACGTTTGCATTTTCGTTTGCTTTTCTACAAAAGCAATACGCTTAGGAGCTGCGTCAGATTTATCAACTGACACACCTCTGGCAGCCTTCAATCGATTCATTTCTAGACGAGGCTGTCTTTTAAAATTATTTTCGGATAATGGTACAAACTTTGTTGGCGCATCAAATAATCTAACAGCGGACTGTCGAACATTTCTAAAAGAATGTCAAGTTAGAATGTGTTCCGCTTTTGCATATAAAGGTTTGACATGGCAAAACCATCTTTGTCGGATCTATTCAAAGACTTTTAGACTTTAAAGAAGTAGTATATTTGTGGGCATTCTGGCACACCAATTAGAATCTAATTAGATTTTGCATCCTTATGGATAAATACACGTATGGGCATTCTGGCTCACCAATTAGAATCTAATTAGATTTGGCCTCCTTATGGATAAAATACACGTATGTGCATTCTGGCACACCAATTAGAATCCCACTAGATTTGGCCTCCTTATGGAAAAAATACACGAATGGGCATTCTGGCACACCAATTAGAATCCCACTAGATTTGGCTTCCTTATGGAAAAAATACACGTATGGGGAAAATACACTTATAGAGATACTGAGTCATATAATGAGAAAAATATGATCATTCTGTTACACATGCATTCATATATTTTTCCATGTGTATGCTTTTACAATAAAGAGAAATTCAAATGAGATATTTTTTCGCACCATGTCAATGAGATTCTCATTTGAGTAGTTTTTATTAAAACCATTGAAGGACACAGTTTCAGTAAAATTTCTTAAGAACGAAAGACATGCGTATGCTTGCTTTCACTTATTTTTTGTCGTAGTGTGTGGGTACATTAACTATTTTTATTGAAGGACACAGTTTCAGTAAAATTTCTTAAGAACGAAAGACATGCGTATGCTTGCTTTCACTTATTTTTTGTCGTAGTGTGTGGGTACATTAACTATTTTTATTGAAGGACACACATTTTTTTCTACTTCAATGTTTTAAAATGCAATAATTTATGAGGCTATAAATCTGGTATGGTATGTTTGTTACTTAAGCAAAAAAAGGGTATGGAAAGGCAATAAAATTTTAAAATCCGTTTCAGGAAAATTTCTTAAGAACGAAAGACATGCGTATGCTTGCTTTCACTTATTTTTGTCGTAGTGTGTGGGTGCATTAACTATTTTTATTGAAGGACACACATTTTTTTCTACTTCAATGTTTAAATGCAATATTTTATGAGCGCATAAATGTGTTATGATGCTTTTGATACCTAAGAAAAATGTTTAAACAAGGGTGATTAACAGTATATGTGTATGTAGTAGTTCCTCTAGAAAAGTATAAAATCAGCTATTTTTTCGAACAAAATTCTAGTTCTGTGAAATTATTACACATAGTAAGATTTATGTAAAATTATTCGACGTAAAAAGATTTATAAAACTTTAAACATGGAATGTAAAAAATATATTTGCGAAATATGTAAATTAATTAGTTTTTCCACATGGTCGAAAAAAAAAACACTATTTAAAACAACACAACGTTGTATTAAGAAAGCCTATATGGAACACTCCGCTGTACTATAAAGTTATGAAGGCTAATTTAAAAAAAGCAGAATCAGAAGCAGCAATAATAATATCATCAGAAGCAACAACTACATCAGCAAAAGCAACACCAATAACATCATCTGAAGCAGCAACATCAGAAACAACAACGATATCAGCAGCAACAAGAACAGCAATATCATCAGCAGAAGCAGCAGCAGCAACAACAACAACATCAACAGAAACAACAGCAACAATATCATCAGAAGCCACAACATCAGAAACATATCATCATCTTCTCGATGGAGATGATGATATCTTTCTAAATATTAAATTATCGAAAGAAATTATTCACATTAGTGAAATAATTATGCTGCCTCCATTTGATGTAGCATCATACTTGGCCCTATATGATGGCCAAGATGATGTATTAATGGAGGCAGTAAATAAAATTCCACTAGTCTAGAAAAACTTATAATTGAATAAATAAAAAAATATATAAAAATTAAAATGTATGTCTTTCACTAAATTTTATTATTTCTCTTTTTTTTATTAATTAGATTTTTTGAAAATTACAATTTTTACATTTGCTAATATTATATATGTTGTAATAAAATTTCATAAGTGTGGTTGCTTCTTTCTCTATTTCAGTATTACGTATCCTATGTTGTACACATGAACAGGTATCTGGTCCACATGTCTCATTTTCATTAGACCAACAGCAATTGTCATAATGCTCTCCATGTTTATTTATCGTTTTCAAATTATTTGTCCCTTCTAGATGTGATTGAATAGTCATGAGTTTATTTTTATCTTCATCGGAAATAATATGGGAACACCGTTTTAAGAAATCGTACATATCTTTTAGAATCATCCTTGTTAATGAGAATGACTACATATGTAGACAAAGTGTTTGTGAATAAACCTTAATGATGTTAGATTAGAATTTATACAATTTTTTAATTTATTTATATCTACAATAGTTTTCTTATTTCATTTGTCAGGGGGATATATTCAAACATTTTATCATGTATAATTAAGCAATAAGCAGACATATTAGCGGGGATATTTTTTAAGGTTTTTATTTCAATCCGTATGTCGATTGGTCCAGTTTTGATTGATTCATTTTGAAGTGTTACATCCAATACAACTATTGGAGCTAAAGCTTTAAAATTTTCTCTTGTTAATAGTGGTTGAGGATCGCGTGAATAATAAGTTGATTGAAACTTTAAATACATATCATATAGTATGGCAAAACGATTTCTATCAAATTTTAGGTTTAGATCATCATAGGGATATGTATCAGAGTTAAGATGTACTTTTATATCTGTCAAATCACAATGTTGAAATTTGTTGGCACTGTTTCGAAGACCCAAAAGTAGGAAACGTGGTCTTTCGTTTTCGCTGGCTAACTTAACATTCCATAAAACTGTTGTACTTTCTGGAAGTGACGGGTAGTAATACATATCCCAACTTCTGAAAGATATATTTAAAGGATGGCGATTGTTAATTGTTTTAAACATCTGCAATTTGTAAGCGTCAGCAAGTTGAATGTGTGGTATTTTCCAAGAAATGTTTAAAATAGACAACTTAGTTTTTTCGGTTGATACATTAGATTTTAAAACTTGTTTATCATCTTTAGATCGCGAAAGAATCAATTCATGTTTAGAATTAACTATTATTTTATTAAAATCTTCAGCAAATCCAAGTAAGAATTTTAGTGCCATACAGAAATTGAAATAACCGTCTACAAGTGTAAGATCATCATTATTAAGTGGCGACCATCCTGCATTTACTAGATTATCACTTTCTGACTTATTCAGCGACACAAAGTTTTTTAATTCTGTTGCAATACCCAAATGACGTGTACGATCAATTTCTACACCATTGATTTCATATCGAATTTCGTCAAACAGATGTGCAATACAATTGTTTAAAAGACGTATAGATGTGGAAGCTGTTGAATCTTCCTTTGTTGCAATCCCTTCAATGTATAGAAGACTTTCGCTTGGTAAAACATATAAATCTTGATTTTGAATTGTTATACGAATTTCATCATTATTTTTGAATGACTGTAGATATGATGTGTAGCTGTGATACTCCTTTTTTATAATTGAACTATCCAAATGTGGTTTTTGTAAAATATTAATAATATTACTCATTTTATAGAATTTTTCAGGCTCGATAGCTATATGATTAGCTCTATTTTTTTAATATAAATCCCAAATTTATTAAAAACTTTTTATTAACTTCACTAAGAGTGTTACTTAGTTCAGGCTTAATACCTTCAATTTTTCTTTTATACTTTTCTGATTGACTTTCACAGCGCGATGACTTTTCTGATTTGTATTTCGTTGTTGTTGATGCTAGAATGAAGTCGGACTTATTTTGCAACTCACTTTTATTAAATATAATCATTCTCTCATTGGCTTTAAATGTAATCTTATTGTTATTTTTTCACCGCGAAAGTTAATTAAATTTCCGTTTTGATCGACGACTTTCAAAACAAGACTATTAACTGATTTTGAATTCACGGGTAAATATATCACATTCGATGGCGCCTCTGTTATTTTATATCCTGGGCTAACGTTAAGTGAGAACTGATGTAAAATATGTGCAGACATGTTATTTATATATGATCCGCTTACAATATTACATTCAACGATTATTGTATTTATTTTTGTTATATCTATTGTTTTATCTGAGTAATGATCAATATCTGGTTCTAATACTCTTTCGCTAAAGCCCAATAAGGAGCCGATAGAGTTCTTTTTATTGAAATAAATGGAATCAGTTGTGCTTTTGATGAATGTTTGTAATGTTTTATAATTTGCTTGTATGTCAAGGGTTCCTTTCTCATTCAGATTATGATATTTCTTTCTTAGTAATTCAGCTATATCAGCTAATTCATATGATCTAACAGGAATTTCTATTTCATGATTGCCAATATGAAATAAATTGTTTTCTACATCAACATTCGGAATTGAATGATATGTGTCAAAGCTTATTAAGCCACAAACATAATTTTCATTTAGTTCCATCGGTGGAAAATAGTTTGCAACAAGATATGAAGAGTTTCCGTTTAATGTGAGTGTTATTGACATTTTAAAGACTGATGAATGAATGAATTATTAATAACATCTGTTATGATTTTTATGATTCATTGCTTATATTAATCCAAGAGTTGTGTTCTGATGAAAATCCTAGCCATTTTACATAAACCTTATTCCTTTTTCGTTTTAAAACTTTTTCTACTAAATATGTGTCTGGAAATTTAGTTCTCATTAGCTCGGGCTCGTAAAAACCACCTTTAATTTCATGACCTTGATAGTCTTGTAATAAATAAGTATTAGGGTTTGTATTTTTTATAGTTTTAATTTTAAATATTTCTGTAGTCCAATTTGGTGTGTAACCTTTTTCAAATGTATGCTTATATTTACTTATTCGAACATTATCATTCACTTTAAATTTTGGTTTTTTAAATATTTTTAAATTGTTGTAAACGGTATCCAATAACAATTTTTCTTTTGAAGAATTCACTTCATTAGGTGACATTTTTATTGTTCTGTGATATGTGTTATTATATTTGTCAACAAGGTCTTGATATATGGTTATCCATTTATATGAACCCCGATAGCTAAACTCTTTCAACATCATTCCTTTTAAAGTTCTATTAAATCGTTCTACTATGGATGCCTTTAGAACACTATATGTTGAGTAGTGATTAATTTTGTTTGATTGCATTAGTTGATGAAACTGATTATTGAAAAATTCTTTACCATCATCTGTTTGTAAATTTCTTGGTTTTCGATTGTTATTAGTGAAAATACTCCTCATAGCATACGCTACACTCAGTGCAGTTTTATTTTTTACTGCTGCAACCCAAGCTTTTTTTGAGAAGGTATCTATTACTGTTAGAAGATAACGATTCCATTATTATATAATGCATAATTCCCCATTTCAACCAAATCAGCTTGCCATAAATCATCAATTCCTTTCATTATAACTCGTCTTCTTTTAAAATTTTTTCGCGCTTGTTTGTGTAGTTCATTAACTATTTCTCTTTTATCCTCGTTCATTTTGTATATGATTATTTTTTCTATGTCATTCTCATATATATATATCTTATAAAGTTTTGTTTACTTAGCCGTCTTAATTTTAGGCCATTCAAGTTTTCGTTTTTTCACATCATCCACATTAGTGTTTTTATCAATCCGTTTAAAAATAAAATCATCAATTTTATTAAATCTTTCTTCTATATTTTTTATAAAGTCTTTATTTGAAGAGTATATTTGACCCTTCACAGCTTTTTCAATAAGTGCAACATCTTCATCAATATTTTTTTTTTATGTTTTCTTGTAATATTTTTATATCACTCCTAATAATATTTAATTGTGAGTCATATTCATTTTCAAGTTCTTCTATGCTAATCCATTTAAAAATATAGGCTTCAATCTCATTTAGTCTATTTTCGACTTTATTGGAGAGGTTCATATTTATATCATGGAACTGATCCTTTATAATCTTTATAGTAGTATATATCTTTTCTATATCTTTTGTTATGTTATTGATTTCTAAATTATATTGGGATATCCTTAACTTCGAGTTATTTAGATTATGCTTAATTGAACTTTCACCAAATTTATTTATATAACTCATTTTTAATATATTATGTTAGCTTCTCTTAATTCTTCAATGGTGGAAATTATTTCATTTCTGTGATTATTATGACCAGCACTTTCCGATGAAATAAGTAAACGCATTCTGTCAACTAATTCATTCGGGTCATCCCAATATATATAGCTAGGCTTACGATTGTCTACAGATTTTAGCGATAATCCACTACCTTTCGTAAAAACATTTGTTTTAATATTAAATAAATTTTTTATTATGCGAACATATTTGAACGCTCGTGTACCTTTAATTTGAGCTTTTGATTGATATTGTCGTTTATGTGCATTTGTACTTATTAAAATTTCTTTATATTTTTTTAAATCATTTTTATTGTAATGTAGGGGTTTTGAATGAAATAATAATTCAAATAATCCTGGAGTCATTTTCCACGTTAAATTCCCTATTTGAATTGAGTTATCCACATTAAAATTTAGCACATTATTTGCATAGCGCCATTTTCCACTTTCATCTATGTTGAAACCATAAACTTTATCTATCGTTTTGTTAGTCAGGAGCAATTCTATATTTTCCGCTAGTGACGATTTTTTACTACCATTTAACGCTTCTTGATCATAAGCTACAGCATCGTCATAATTATCAGAGCTATTATCGGATGGTAGTGATGGAAGTTGTGAATCTGTTATGTCATCATCATTTGACTGAAAATCATCTGATTGATAATCATAAATTTTTTCAATTTTCTTATTTGAAGGTTTTGTTATATCTTTGAATGACTCGTGCAATAAATCATCTGATTGGTAATCAGCATTTTTTTCATTTTTTGTATTTAAAGGTTTCGTTAGAGATTTAAATGTATCATCTAATAAATTGTCTGATTGATAATCATCAATTTTTCTAATAATCTTTTTCAAAGGTTTTGTTATAGGTGTAAATGTATCTTCCAATAAATTAAGTCTCTCTACTTCATTTAATTTAATATTTTTTAGTTTTTCCTTTAAAATCGCCCTTGTATTAACAATATCTTTTATTATTTTATTATTACTCATATCGATCTGATTTATATCTGAAATCAATCGGGCTTATATCTGATGTCGAACTGCTTTATATCTGATTGTGAACTGTTTTATATGAACTGCTTTCTATCTGCTATCGACCTGCTTTTTATCTGATTATAAACTGTTATGTATATATTTGTTAACTACTCCATATATTATTGTGAACTGCTTTTCTAACTATTCATGAAGTGATTTATATATCTTCCTTACAGTTGTATGAATTCATCAAAACCTTTCCTATATCGCCCTTTATTAATCAAATCGTCCTTATTGACAACCATGAATCCATATTTATCTTTCCAACACTCACTACATATATCCGTAAATTCTTTAAATGACATATCTCCAATGATATGATCATTATATATATGACGCAAATTCATTTCGTCCTGTTTAAATATTATTATCATATTCGCATTATCTCGAATAAGATGTTTGGGAATTTTCGCATATGTTTGACATAAATAAAAACAATCTATATTCTTATGTCTACCCATGCAAAAGTAATCTCTTATAGCCCCCTGTTTCCCACATATAACATCATCAAAGATTATTATTGAATGAGGGATGGCTTCAGTCGGGCTTAGAACTTCCTCATTTTCCGCAAATGTAAAAATATTTATTCCGTTTATTGGGTCTATCAATTTCTTTAGATAACAATATTTTGGTTGATACAAAGATTTTGAATATATGTAAATGTTTTTGAAACTAAGACCGTTGGGACTTTCTATTAAACTAATCATAACATTAGTTTTACCACAATTTGAGGGACCCACAATTAATGCTCGTATTGAATTTGGTAAAAGTGTACTATGTTTAATTTTAGATTTCTTGTCTTGAGCTTCATCAGCATTTCTTATTACAATTTGCTTAGCTTGCTTTACTAGTCTCATTTTAATAACTAAATGGGTTTTGATATAAATTTCCTCTTATATAACAAAACCTAATCATTTAAATTTTTAGTGTCAATCATATTAAACGTATATTATATATAATTAAAAGAAAAAATAGTATAAACTATAGCAAAGGAGTTAAAAATAATCAGTATAATTTTGGAAGTGGTTTTGTAAACAACTTAATAAATAAATTACCTGTCGAACTGCATTTACCTGGTTATCAGTTTTGTGGACCTGGAACAAAACTTGAAAAACGTTTAGCGAGGGGTGATAAAGGGATAAATTTGTTAGACGCAGCTTGTAGGGAACACGATATTGCATATTCACAAACAAACGAAATTAACAAAAGACATAAAGCCGATCAAATATTAGTTGAAAAAGCTTGGAAACGAGTACAATCTAAAGATAGTGATTTCAAAGAACGAGCACACGCTTGGCTCGTAACAAACACTATGAAATCAAAAGTTAAGTTGGGGTTAGGTATGAATCATATCAAAACTCGTAAGTCCAGAAAATCACAGAAGAAAAAATGTAAAAAGAGAAAAGCATGTGATAGAAAATTGTTTTCAACAACTGTTAAAAATACTCTAAAGCTCTTGAGAAACGAAAAACCAAACAATTTAAATGCCGCTGTTAAAATTGCGCGAAAAGCCGTTACTTCAAACTTTAAAGGGAAAGAGAGAGCTAATATTGCTATACCGAGAGTTATACCAATGCCGAAAATTGGTGGATTTCTTCCAATTATTCCAATCCTAACAGCTTATTAAGGCTGTTATTAAGGCTGTTAATGATATAAAAAATGGAAAAGAACAACTAGCAGAGGCTACTCGACATAATAAACACATGGAATCAATTGCTATGGGAAGAGGTCTATATCTAAAACCATATAGATCTGGATATGGTCTGTACTATAAGCCAGCTCCAAAAAACTTTTAGATAAGCTACCCAATCGACCATTAACTGATATAGATTTGATGAAATATGGTAAACAACTAAGTAAATTTAGAGGAGTTTTTATGCGTGACCGTTTACCTAAAAAACCATTACTTCAAGAATGTGGTATTGTTAATTTAGATAATTTTCAGGGTCCTGGAACTCATTGGGTAGCTTATTATAAAAATCGCAACTATAAAGAGTATTTTGATAGCTTTGGAAACTTACAACCTCCAATTGAAGTAGTTAATTATTTAAAGAGACCTATTGAATATAATTATGAGCGAAAACAAAACTTTAATACATTTAATTGTGGTCACCTATGTCTAAATTTTTTATTCAATAAATATAATTTGAAATAAATAAAACACAAATAGTTATATTTTTATATTTAAACATAAATACATAATTAAAATTTTATTAATTTTTTTCTTTTTGTTTCATACTATAATCGTTTAAATTCAGTTGTAAAATATATAAATATTAATAAATATTATATTATTATATTGATAAATATATAATAAATATTATACATATGTGGGAGCGGTTGTTATCGAAGCAGTCCACAAGTGTAACGGGACCCCTTTTCGATTCCCCTCCTTTCGTGTCTCAGTAGTTGATTGTTCAGTCCACCATTGGGATAGATCTACCAATCCCTGAGACACGCGCTAATATCAGCGTTTGCTCTGGACTTTAGTGATTTCTGGGAGTCAGATTGTAATTATCGACTTCCATTTTCATCACCGGTGTCCATAGTAATTGCTAGCATATGACATAGACTTAGGTGTCCACCCATATAGAATCGACAACTAATATGTATCGACCCGGTGGTTCTGAGTCTAACTCATGTGCTAACCAAAGCTAAAAAAAATAAAAATATAAAAAAATTAACAATCAATTTCCATTAACAAATTATCGTCAGCAGAATCATTTATAAATTGGTCTATACAATCAGGTGACCTTTGATTGTCTATATGATCGATTTCCATTAGAAAATCGTCATTGCTATCGTTTATAAATGATTCTTGATAATGCCCCCAAGCAAGGGTTTTTACACTATTATTGCACACGTATCTTTTGTTGTCTAAATAACTTAAAGATACCTTATTGATTAAAGACGTATATAAAACATGTAGTTTTGACTTAAAAGTATACATACTTCTATAATATACTTTCTTATTATACAGACAGGTTTTGTAATCTAATAAACTTAAATTTCTAGATACATTACTTTTTATACCCTTTGCTTTCTTGACTTCATTCATATCTTCCATTTTGTATGAGTACATTTTCGCTCTCAACCCCACAAATTCCTTCATTACCCTACCATTATTTTCATCCTTCATCATGCCTAATATTTTTTTATTTTTTTGTGGAATACCAAATTTATTATTCGCTTCATAATCTGATGTATCAAACTTTCCATCAATATCGTTTATTATATCTTTATAAAAATCATCAGTTTCGATTGTGTATATGAACGAATCGGTATCCATATAATTCAGCTCTGCTTTGATATTATATTTTGGTAGTATTTAACCATAATGAAAGTTGTACATCTTCCACTTTGAAAGTTCTAGTATTGTAAATCCTAAATAAATTGGTTTATTATAAAACGAATAACTTCTGTTTAGCTCCACAGCTATCATATTTTCCTCAAATATGCTGAATGAATGAAATTCTGGTTTGGCAATAAGGACACGAGCACCCATTTTCCTACCCACGCTTTCCCACTCATTAACAATTTTAACATTCTTACGCTTGTCAACGTTTTCCATTGTTTTACCGTATACGGCATTATTTAATAATTTGAAGAAATTTTTTTCAAACGTGTTTTGGGCGTTAGTTCTATGTAAATTATTTAATGAAATATATGGCTTTAACCAAGCTGATTGCTTAAATTTCAAAATTCGATGAATTTTTACTAACTTTAAACCATGTTTTAAACATTGTTGTAAATTTTTATAATATATTACATATCCATATTTATTGTTTAAATCAACAATTAATTTCTTTTCTTTAGAATTTGGAGGATTTTTATTTTCACTACAAAAAGGTAAATTATTATGAATATCATGAATTTGTAATGGATACAACAAATCAACTTCTAATATATATCCAGTAGCTGAGTCTTCTGGTATACTATCCAGACAAAAGTTTTCAATATCTGTTTCCCACTCAAAATTACCTTCTGGTAGCGCTTCAGACATTGCCCAACCATACAAATTATTTGCATCTAAATACATTAAATACTTAGATGGTAGATTCTCATTGTAATCATTCATGTATTTGTTGTTTGCAATAGAATGCCGTTGAGAGCACTGTACTATTCCTCCTCTTATCCCCTTTTGTATAAAATGAATCATTTTTATGTCTATCAACAACTCTAATTTAATATCTGTTATTTTTAACATCGCGTCCCAAGAAAGTCCTGGGGCTGTATAGTAATGACAGGGGTCTAATTTATAAATATTTTTGCTAATAAATCTAAAGTTTTCAAAAGCATCTGTTAACAACAAAACATCAGTTTTCAAATACAATAATAAATAATCTTCTAAAGTTGAACAATCAAACGTGCTCCATACTTCTTTAGCATGGGCGTAATCTTCTTGAGAACAGTCTTCATCAGTTAATTTATTATAAAAGCTCTCTATATTCGGCAAAGAAGTTTCTTTATGTTTTTCTATAGTATTTAAATAGCTGTATGGAAAGACACCTTTTCTAATAAGCAAATTAAATTTACTTTCGTTTTCTCCAAATATTGATTTTACTACTTTTAAATCTTGCTTAGCTAAATTTTCAACCAAATCATTTAAGCTTGCTGGTAAAAATCTATAGGAATCTAAAAATCGAATTTCAATGTTATCACTATTCTCATCAGTTATAGTTTTAGAGAGAGAGATATATAAAGCTCTTTATTGAGTGGAATAATATTTATAGGGCCATCATTTATATTATTTAGCTCCTTCACAAATAAATGGCAGTCATAACCAGAAAAATTGTGGAAAATTACTGGAAAGAATTTTGGCACTTTGTAATTAAGATTACACAAACTATGTGCAGCGCCTCTATATTTCCCACTCATATGACAATGATCCCTAACTTTTGAATCATCTAAAATAACTTTAGAACAAATGTGACATATATTGGTCGAATGGTAGTCTAAATTTTCTTCTTCTGTTAGGGGTAGCATGGGTTTTACTATAGATAAATAATTATTACTTAAATATTTTACGTCTTTAATTAAACTCTCTATAAACAGTGTAGGTGAATCTAAACATTTAAAGCTACATAGCTTATTTAAATTGTCGTTAAAAGTACATTTAATGAAATATGATATAGCATAGGGCACATGTCTATCAACTAATGTTGTTGAAGAAATATCACCACACGGAATGCAAGTTTGAATATTTTCAAATATGCATTCCGAATCTGCGTATATTACGAACGGTACATCTATACTATTACTATAATTACTAAATTGTATTGTAGACTTATCTGCTTGTGGTGTATATGCAATTTGTTTTTTACAATGTTGCCTATGAATTTCTAATTGTTGTTCATGGTGAAAATTCTGTAGACAATCATCACATAGGATAATGCTTCCATGATGAGCTGTCTGTTGAGCTCTAATGAATCTGAAAAAATTACAAAATGGATGTATGAATAAATAAAAAATAGTATAATAATGAAAACTAAAAAGAAACTTATAATTTTATTCGTAATCATAACACTTACCTTGATATATTTTTTATATAAACATAGTGTGAAACTATGTTTCCCTCAACTTTTTTCTGCATAAATAAAAGTTGGATATGTTTAGATTTTTTTCCTTTTGTTTTATAATAGGGTCCCACAAGCAAGTCTTTTTCCATGTCATATCCAAAGACATTTACACTAATATTCGGATTATTAGTTTCAAAAATTTCTATATCTTTTATTTTTAGTGGGAAGCATAAGCCACTAAAATTTAAGCAAAAGCCGTTAAAGAAAATTTGTTGTTCATCAATGTTGACGCAATAACTGCTTGTTCTTTGAGAATTTCTATGGGTTGCTAAGGCTGATAGTATTGCCCATTTGAAGCAAAATTCATCATTGTTTTGTACATTTATGCATGCTTTTTTTAACTTTATTTTATTTGGGAGAGGAATGAAACTGGAACCCTTTAGTGGTTGGTATCTATTTAGGTTTATATGAAGTTTTAAAAGTTGAACTAGAGTCCAACCACTATCCCGCTCTTGAAAGTCTTCCATTTTTGTTAATATTCTTTGAATATTATAACCATATTCATCGGCAAACTCTTCTATATGGAAAATTTCCTTCATTTTCGTTTGAAAATGTTTCACCTCTATTGGGGTATTTTCTAAGTCATTTACATTGGGGCGAGCATATAATCCATATATCTCCTTATTAAATTTAAGAGCATCATTAGCCTTTAAGAAGTTGTCAACTGCTCTCTTTAACGGTTCCTCAGCTTCCTTCATAGGCATCTCCGGTAGAAGACATTCTTCATTACTATTTTCATATTCTAGTGTTATAATCCTCTTTTTAAAAGCACTTTTTAGTAGCTTTACAACACTTTTTTTTGAGTTCGAAGCATGAGATCTTTCATGCTCCCTGGAATTTTCCTCACTTTGAAAAGCTCTTTGACATTCTGAGCATTCTAGCTTGGTTGCTATTCTTTCCATAATATCACAATTTTTTGGAAATTCACTAAAGATGTTTAAAAAATTAATTTTTTTTGTATAGTAAAATTATTTAACAGTCTATATCACAATGTCGATCAAATTCTTGTGTATTCGTAGTGATAAAAATTAATATTAAAATCATTTTTACTAACCTGTTATGAATCAGAATTATAAAACACAAATTTAAAGTTTTTTCTTTTTAAAAAGTCTTACTAAAACACAAATATAATTTTTTTTCTTTTCTTTGGAAACAATCTTAATACATTGAATAATAAAAAACCACAAATTAAAAGTTTTATAAATCTTTTTACTTCGAATAATTTTACATAAATCTTACTATGTTGAATAATTTCACAGAACTAGAATTTTGTTCGAAAAAATAGCTGATTTTATACTTTTCTAGAGGCACTACTACATACACATATACTGTTAATCACCCTTGTTTAAACATTTTTCTTAGGTAACAAAAGCATCATAACACATTTATGCGCTCATAAAATATTGCATTTAAACATTGAAGTAGAAAAAAATGTGTGTCCTTCAATAAAAATAGTTAATGCACCCACACACTACGACAAAAATAAGTGAAAGCAAGCATACGCATGTCTTTCGTTCTTAAGAAATTTTCCTGAAACGGATTTTAAAATTTTATTGCCTTTCCATACCCTTTTTTTTGCTTAAGTAACAAACATACCATACCAGATTTATAGCCTCATAAATTATTGCATTTTAAAACATTGAAGTAGAAAAAAATGTGTGTCCTTCAATAAAAATAGTTAATGTACCCACACACTACGACAAAAAATAAGTGAAAGCAAGCATACGCATGTCTTTCGTTCTTAAGAAATTTTACTGAAACTGTGTCCTTCAATAAAAATAGTTAATGTACCCACACACTACGACAAAAAATAAGTGAAAGCAAGCATACGCATGTCTTTCGTTCTTAAGAAATTTTACTGAAACTGTGTCCTTCAATAAAAATAGTTAATGCACCCACACACTACGACAAAAATAAGTGAAAGCAAGCATACGCATGTCTTTCGTTCTTAAGAGTTTTTCCATACAAACAAATGTTTAAATTTTACTACCTTGTCATAGAAAGATTAAAAACAACAAATGAAATAAAATAGGAAATAATGCAGCATATTTTTGACCTTATATCTTGCTCATGCATGTTTAACTTTTCAATTAATTTTGAATTGTTCTATACTTTTTCTTAAAATGCAAGCCTACGCATGTCTTAAAATGAAAAATAAATATATAAAGCGAATAAAATGCAAGTCTACGCATGTGCAAAAATAAATACATAATCGAGATTCATTTCGCATTACCACATATGTACATTTATTGTTTTATAATATACAGATTTACAAAATTACAAAACTAGTTTTGTTTATTAAAAAAATTAGCTGTAGTTTAGTTCGAATATTGCAGAACCATTTGGCGATTGTCGTCCTTTGTAAATAATTGTCCAAATTTTTTCATTCATATTGGCTAAGTAAGGATCCTCTCTGTTTAAATATTTAACCATTCTTTGAGGTAGATAAAACCATTTATTGTTCTCCAAATATGCTATGACTTTGGATCCATATTGTGTAACCTTCCACTCAAAATTTAAAATTTTTAATGGTTTATTTAAGGGAATATCATCAATTTTCGTGTACTCTTATTTTATTCCTTGGGCTATGTTAATTAACTGTTGATAGATCTAAAAGCAATCAAATAAAAACAATAATATAATATGTATAAATATTTGTATATTTTTTCTACAGCATCTATATAATAAATAAAAATTTTTTTATATATTATAAAACTGTATACTTACCATTTTGTTTGATGCGAAAAGCTGCTTTAACTTTTGTTTAATGTGATTTCAAGTAACTGTGAAGAACAATAATAAACAAAAAAATCTGAACGTTCTTTTATATCAATTTGTGCTGGATAGTAAAACTCTTATTTTAGGTTTTAATAAAAACTACTCAAATGAGAATCTCATTGACATGGTGCGAAAAAATATCTCATTTGAATTTCTCTTTATTGTAAAAGCATACACATGGAAAAATATATGAATGCATGTGTAACAGAATGATCATATTTTTCTCATTATATGACTCAGTATCTCTATAAGTGTATTTTCCCCATACGTGTATTTTTTCCATAAGGAAGCCAAATCTAGTGGGATTCTAATTGGTGTGCCAGAATGCCCATACGTGTATTTTTTCCATAAGGAGGCCAAATCTAGTGGGATTCTAATTGGTGTGCCAGAATGCCCATACGTGTATTTTATCCATAAGGAGGCCAAATCTAATTAGATTCTAATTGGTGTGCTAGAATGCACATACGTGTATTTTATCCATAAGGAGGCCAAATCTAATTAGATTCTAATTGGTGTGTCAGAATGCCCACAAATATACTACTTAAAGAGGCGATGGAAATAAGCGCCACTGCTGACCTCAAGCTCCTACAGCCAATTCTTCTGGGCAGTCTTCATGAATTGAGGGTATAACGGAGTTGAATTTATCGCCCGAGTCTCGGTTTGAGCCACATCCACCACTATTTTTGCGCCGGTCATAACTATACCTCCAAATAACCCACCCACTATGAAGGTAGACGCCTCGGACGGTAAACCCGCTACTGATATCCCTGAGGATTGAAATGTTCAAAAATTGCGTATGATGGTAGTTCATACCCCTTGCTAAAGACTTTAAAACATTGCAAGCAAAACCATCACTCATTTGTGCATGAACATTCAAAAAAGACTTCGAACCCACGTTCTAAACCAAAAGCGAAAGTTTGCGCGGTTGCTATTCGTCAATCTATGGCCTTCTTTCTGACTACGGTTGAAATTCCGTTTCAACCAGTCAAAAATCCCGCCACGTGCGGTGTTGGATGCCTGTTGTCAGAGTAGCTATATCTGCTGGGAATTTGCCAAACGAATAAAAATACATTCGTTTAAGGTGGATGTGGACAAATATTGTCGAATTGACGTAGAATCCATTCATTCGGGTCAACGCTGACACGTTACGACCAGGTTAACTGCTTATATCCGGTATCTACTATACTATACAACATGCAAATCACGCAAACAAGTATAATTATGATGTTAGTATAATTATGATGTACGCACAATCACATTTCATTAAATATTTTTATATATTTATATGTTCTTTTTCAATTTTCACTTATAGTGCAAAAAATTTGTTAAAAATGGCCCAACTTCATGAGGCCATAAAAATAAAATTCCAGCAAACTTTTCAATCCCCTTTGGCAGTTCTGTTAAGTTAATGGTGAACATTCATTTCCCATTGGAGTTGTTAAGGGTGGTGGCGATGACCCGAAATTTGTTGCACAGTCCTGTTCATGTGTATTTCCTAGTATCCGTCACTGTTTAGATGGCTCGGTTGAATATGTTTTCAAATTTGTATTTATGCAAATATGTCCCGAAAAAAATACGAGACTTTTTTGTACTGTGGAAGGTTTTATTAGTTGTTTTTAAAGCAAACACAACTTCGCCGCTATCAATATTAAAATTCTACCATCATTAATTAACTTTAAATTAACCTATTGTTGCACGTTAGCTTATCTCATGTACCTTTTTGCTTTTAATTTTTTTGTTTTACTTAAGAAAAACTTTTTTGGTTTAATTAATACTTAAGTACGTTGTTTTTACACCTAGTTCAGTTTTCGATTTAATTGATAAATTTCAACTAATTATGTGACAAAGTACAGCAAACATTGCAAGGCTCAAGCCAACAGCTATTTGCTTATTTTATTAGATTATTTTTCGAACTAAATTGTTAATTGAGTATTTTAAATTTTCAATCGCACTATTTCCCATAATTAATATTTTACCTACATATGTAGTAAAATATTATCACTTTTATTAAAAACAAATTGAAATTGATTATTGAGGGGTATAGCTATTTCCTATGCGCATTTCACTGTTGCTAATGCAGATCATCAGGGAGCTTTACCCAAATATTTCTTAGAACAACTTGAGATATTATATTAAACTTTCATTAAAGCAAATGAAAAGTTCAAGCAATATTAAAATTGTAAAAAGAACTCAGTAATCAACCAGTTGTTTTTGTTTTCTTACTTTACCATTACTACGTAGGCTGACTTTTTATCAACTCTAATTGTAGTTGTAAGATGTTTGTAGAAAAATAACAACAGCTATACAATTAGTATAGTGCTGCCAAAAAAGAGTTTTTTGACCGGGTGCTGTCAATTTGTAGGTAAAATATTAATTATGGGAAATAGTGCGATTAAAAATTAAAAATACGAAAATTTCGAAAAGAGTTTCACCCAAGCCTTCTTTGGATGCGTCTGTGTGCAGCTCTGTTTCGGCATTTCTATATTAAATTATTAAAACTGCTTCACTGGTGATGATTGCTTCGAATTGGTCGATTGTTTCCAATTCTTTAGTGGTTATGTGAAATCCTACATCTTTTATTAAAAAGTCAGTTAAAGGTTTTGCAATATGGGGGTAGCCGTGCACAAACTTTCTAAAGTACCCTGTCAAGCCAAGATAAGCTTGCACATCTTTGATATTCTTCGGTGTTGGAAATTTGTCAACAGCTTTTGTTTTTGTTTTGCCGGGTGAAACGTTACCTTATTTCCTGTCCCATAATCTCTGAAAGGTCTTTTGCTTGAAAACCAAATTTATTACTTTATTAACTTTTCGTTGTTTTATATATATCCCCATCGATCCTATAAGGAGCATAGGGCTTCAATAAATTCGTTGGACATATTCCGGTCTTGTGCCAACGCTCTCACTTCGCCCCAGGTTTTACCCATTCCGGGTCTTCTACATCTATTTGTACGGCATTTCTTACGATCTCGTTCCTTTATCTTTTTAAGGTGTGGCCAATCCATCGCCATTTACTTCTTTTTATTTTTGTGACCATAATTTGTTGGTTGGATTGTTGAACACTAACACCAATAAATAGTTCCTGAGACGTCGTATTAACTCGCATGGTTTTGATTTTAGCAGTGTTAATCTTAAGTCCATCCGCTTTTGTTGTTATATTTCGCACATTTAATTGAAGATCTGAGAAGCTGTGAGCTAATAGGAAAATATCATCTGCGTAATCAAGATTGTTTAAACGGTCTAGCAGTGTTAAGGTAATTAATTACCTTTCTGTTTTGTAGGGCACTTTTAAGAACTGTGTCTAAGACTGTTAAATAGAAGTGGTGATAAGACGCAACCTTGGCGAGCACGGATTTCCACTTTAACGAATTACCATGTTTAATTCCACAGCTGGCATTCTGCTAAAGGCACCTAATCAGTGAAATAAGTGTAAGGGGGACGTTTTTGTATCGTAGTGTCCTCCAAATCACGCTGTGATTTAATTTGTCGAAGGCTTTTTCAAAATCGGCAAAGCACATATTTTTGGCGCTTGTGTAAGAGTCTGCTTTATAATTCAGCAGAGGTTCCTTCTACACGAGTTTATGATCACATCAACCTTGGGACTGGCAAAATATATATCTGGGTCGTCTGCATGTGATTCACATTCACAGATTATCTGAAATCTACCAAATATTTACTCTTTCCTCGGAAGATGTTGCAAGTTCTTTATTTCTTGTTATTAAGGGCATCTTTGCCGTCGTATCTTCGTTACTAAGATTCCTCAAACACCTGTACATAACATTGGTACGTTCTTAGATGCACACATTCCCAGAGAGAGTTCGCCATTTTCAGTCATACGCCCAAGTCAATGAATCCCCATAGTTGATTTTAAGTTAGTGTTGTCGGTCCCAATCTGGGCATTAAAGTCCCCCATTACGACTATTATGTCACCACGATTGCTTTCGCTTATTGCCTTGTCAAGGATATTGTAGAATTCTTCTTCACTTGCGCGTTCAGCAGCAGTGGATACAAGTGCCTTTTTCGATCTTTTTGTCAGGTGAAATCCAATACCACTTGATCTTGGAAGGTTTTCAGTTTCGCCCGAGTATAAAAATGTGAGACCGTCAGATATTATGTGTTCACCCACTCTAGGCCAGCGATTTCCGCAGATTCCTTCAAATAGAAGATTGTAGTTATGTAATTCTTTACAGAGCTGTGCTAGTCTTGATGGTGTTAAAAGCGTTCTACATTCCAGGATCCAAATCGTGCCTTTGTTTTCAAATGTCGTCAACGGTAGATCTGATAATTCATCCAAATTTATTATTTGTTTATTTATGAATTGGCTTATTTCCTGTACAACAAGATTTCGCAGCTTGTATGGAGAACACGGCACTGAATGGTTCAGCTGAAGATATGACAGTACAATTAGTAAGTCATATCAGAAGTGCGTGTAGCTATGATAAAGCGCAATAGGTCACCAAATAAGCCTCCAGTCTACTGGTGGAATGATAAAATCGCTAGATTGCGATCAGAGTGTGTAAGTGCCCGAAGGCTGTATATAAGGACTCGAGGTAGTCTTGAGAATAGTGTATACCACCATCTATATAAGGATAAAAGGAAAGCATTAAAGATTGTGTAAGGAAACTTATGTCACTCATTGTACTTATGTATGCATTTATATTGTAAACGCATAACTTCTCTACACTCTCTTTAAATTAAGCCGTTAGTATGTAGTTATGTAGCTTAACGTTTAAACCACTCAAGCTAAGAATATAATAAATAAATAGCAGAATAGTCAGTCCGCAACAATCATTAAAATGAACAAGAGGTGTTTTATTTTTGTTCGCGACCACCATCCACTACATGGCGACCTAGACATGAGCAAAAGTAAAAAAGTCAATAACGGGAAACATCAAAGTTTTAAAAGAATTTAAATATGTCGCAATATATAAATTTGTGTATAACTATAAAATAGTTTAAAAAGTTAAAACCTTGAAATTAATGTACACATGCAAAAAAAAGGTAGAAAATAGCTAAAACAAAATTATTTAATTTTATCACAAAAATCCCAAGTGGAAAGTGATAAAAAAATAAATATAATAAAGTTTCAGAACAATACAAACATTTAATAAAAATATTTAACGAAACTTTACAAAATATTTAAAACGAAAAACATGGTTGCGGCGCATTTAACAAAAAAAATTAGTACAGTCATAATACAGTTAGTAATTCTGGGCGAAGTGACATTATTTCTTCGTTACGGTAATAAACCCGTTATAAAAGGACCCGTTATATTAAGTGGCGTGATTCTTTTCGTCAAATGAAAAACATGTCGACAAGCAGAAAAAGCAAAAATTTGCGTAAGAACGAAAGTTAAAATAAAGAGGAAAACTTAAAAAGTAATACATACCCACATATATCAGAATATACAATAGTATTTTACAAGAAAGAGGTGAAGCTTAAAACATTATATACTTAAAAAAGGAACAACAACAACTTTGTATAAATATACATATTATACCTATATGCAAGTATACATATACTTATGTTAATAAGTGTAACAACAAAAAAATATATAAAAAATAAAAAACGATTGAACAAACCGAACTAACATTAAAAACAAGAATTTTAATTTTGATTCAAAATATCTACTTATATAAAAAAAATAGCATAAAATTTAATAACATTAAAAAGTAAAATTAAAAAAACAGTTTACGAAATAAAGAAATTTTTGGAAAAGAACATAAAATTTCAGAAAATAGTGCAAGAAACTGCATAATAAAAACAGGTATATAACAAAATTACAAAACTACAGAAATAATGGACAGAGAGTGCATAATAAAACTACCGAAAGCAATGAAAGAAACTATAACACAAATAGAAACAAAAAGTTGACAAAAACGATACAAATTTTAAAGATAAAGAGAAAAGAAATTAAAATAAAGAATAAAATAAAAAGGTGAAGAAAAGAAAACAACGATTAAACACAAAAAGTTGACCAAAACCGAAACAAATTGTCAAAATAAAGAAATTAAATTAATATAGAGAACAAGAAACAAAGAGAAAACAACGAAAAAAAAAATATATATATTTATTAAAACGATACATTGTCTGATGGAAAAAAATTAGAGTGGAAAACAGAAAAAATACAAACAAAACTTGAACAAAATATCAAATCAAGAAGGTATGGAAGGGAAGGTAATGCAAAAGAAAGTAGAGAATGTTAACGGAAGCCAGCGACGCCGGCGCTGCAATAACACCACTGACAGCATTCCAACAGCTTTACACATGTAAGATCAATTTATAGGACTATGTACTTATTGCACAGAATATAACCAATAAATTTATGTATTAAAAGTCAAAATTATATACAATTTATTATTGAATTTTTATATAAAATTTAAAAATGTTTTTATATACCTAAGTGCCTATGTATTATACAATATATGTACATATGTAAATAAAAATTGGGAAAAACCTGTAAAATTAAAAATAAAATATTTGAATAAACTTATTTAAACCAATATTATGTATCTGAATAGAAGTTACATAAAATTAAAAATACAAAATAAAATGTTTTAATAAATTTATTTTAAACTGGAATATGTAAACAAAAGTTACGTAAAATGAAAAATACAAAACAAATGAATAAATGTCTACCAAACTTAATTTCCAAATCGAAGCATTTAACAAATTAATGTCAGATTTTTACAAAATAAAGAAAAGGGTTTTGCAAAAGCGTCCTATTTTGGGTAAACAAAGCAAAATCGAAGAATACATAGATAAGATAAAATCAATTTAATTGAGGAGCTAACTGAATCTAATTTAACAAATTGTTTAATTTCGTTCATATAGTCAAAATTAGATGGGAAAGCAAGAGAGGTTTTACCAGAACAAATAACAAGTATATGTACATCAGATTAAAAACACCCTCAAAAGTAGAATCAAACCTGATAACTCAAAAATCGTGGCAGGCAGAATTGCAGCCTTGCACATTAAAAACAACAAATACACAACTTATAAGCTAATTTTTGGAAGAAATGCAATTATGCCAAACGATATAAATTTAGAAAAATTAAAAATTATTACAGTAAAGAAGTTAAATATCGGCTACAAAAATCTCACAGTATTATAGAAGCACTTATAAACAATCACAAGAAGAGAAATAAAGAATGGTATGAATAAAAAGCAAAAACATTCAATGTAAACATAAATGATAAAGTATTTGTAAAAAAGGAACCATATGACAAATTTAGGAATATATACGATGGTCCTTATATTGTAAAACACATAGAGGGAGTAAATGTAACTAAAGGGTGTTTTTTTAAGCTAGATAGAACTTTAAATTGTAAAAAGTAACACAAAAAATTAAATTTTGATGAAACATTTTTTTTTATTTGTTTCAGTATACTCTGACAAATCATCATGAATAGACTCACGCTTGAACAACGCTACAAAATTATCCAAATTTACTTTGAAAATCAGTCGTCGATTTTGTTTATTGTTTTATCGCAAAATTGTGTTCAGCGATGAGGCGCATTTTTGGCTTAACGGGTTTGTTAATAAGCAAAATTGCCGCATATGGAGTGAGACCAATCCACAAGAGACCCTACAGACTCCATTACATGCAGAAAAATGCACCGTTTGGTGCGGTTTTCACGCTGGTGGCATCATCGGACCTTATTTCTTCAAAAATGAGGCCGGAGCTCGCGTTACGGTCAATGGAGATCGTTACCGCACCATGATCAATGATTTTTTGTTTGAAAATATGGATGACATTGATCCGGAGGAGATGTGGTTTCAACAGGATGGCGCTACGTGTCATACGGCGAACGCAACCATCGACTTATTGAAATCAAAATTTGGCGATAAGTTGATTTCGAGAAATGGACCTGTCAATTGGCCTCCCAGGTCGTGCGATTTGACACCTCTCGATTATTTCCTGTGGGGCTACGTGAAGTCACTGGTTTATGCTGATAAACCAGCAATAATTGACGCCTTGGAGGCCAGCATTGTTCGTGTTATTCGTGACATACGGCCAGCAGTGCTCGAAAAAGTGGCCCAAAATTGGACGTCCAGAATGCGCTTCGTCAAGAACAGCCGCGGTGCCCATATGCCCGAAATCATTTTCAAATGTTAATGTCACGTATTGATCTTTCGAATAAAAAAAATTTTTGATTACAATTTAATTTTTTGTGTTATTTTTTACAATTTCAAGTTCTATCGGGCTTAAAAAAACACCCATTATATATGATGAATGTTCAAAAAAAGATAAAACCTTACATAAAGATAGATTAAGAATAGCTAATTAAAGTGAAGTAAAGGCATTACTTCTCACACAACAATAAGGTAAATGTTTAAAAATCCTTTTAACTAACTATTACGAGTTGAAAAAATAAAATAAACAAAACAAAAATTTTTTTAACGAAATTAAATTTTGTAGATTAAAAATTAATCATTATTGCTTAACACAAAAAAATGCATTTAACAACACTAGAACTACATATCGCACTTGATCAACAAGAGGGTATTAACTCGAAATTTTAAAATTTTCAACAGAAGCAAAGTACTTTTTGATTTTACATGAAAGGTATATGAAAAATAGATTTTAAATCATCCGTTTCATTAGCGAAACATAGACAAAACAATGTGAAATTTTTACAGCAGCTAAATATGAATATTAGAATGCAAGTTTTGAAGAAAAGTGAAAAAATTAAAATTTCGAGTTAATACCATCTTGTTGATCAAGTGCGATATGTTAAATCCCTCGTAAAATTTTAATTAATATTTATTATTCAAAATTAATTATTATTACTTTAAATACCAAAAAATTTTTTTTGGTTTTTTAATTTCTTATAATTCTATTTTAATAAGTAACTTTAAATTAAATACCTATGTGAAAAAAAAAATTTGAATCGTACTCAGATTGGGCACCTGATTTGATTTAACATTTTTTTTCTTTAGGAAGGGAGGTGTAAGGAAACTTATGTCACTCATTGTACTTATGTATGCATTTATATTGTAAACGCGTAACTTCTCTACACTCTCTTTAAATTAAGCCGTTAGTATGTAGTTATGTAGCTTAACGTTTAAACCACTCAAGCTTAGAATATAATAAATAAATAGCAGAATAGTCAGTCTGCAACAATCATTAAAATGAACAAGAGGTGTTTCATTTTTGTTCGCGACCACCATCCACTACAATTGCAATTCGTAGGAGCAAGCGTAGGTGTTTTCTCCTTTGGGGCCTTGCATATAAACTGGTAACCAAGAAACTTAAATGCCTTGGTCCATCGCCGCCTAGAGAAGAGCCTATCCTCGAAGGAATTGTAGATCATCTCTTTCCCCAACAGGCAATTCCGGCATGGCAACAAAGGTTCGCAGAATTTTTCGACATTCCTCCGGTTACGATTTCCGAGATAGAAGGTGCTGTCTCAAAATTTAAAGACAAGAAGGCACCAGTCTTAGATGACAATTTAAATATGGTTCTAAAAGAAGCTGTTAAACTGAACATTTTATGAAGGTAGTAAGCGCATGCTTGAGCCAGGGTACCTTTTCAACAATGTGGAAGCGACAGAAGTTAGTATTGTTACCTAAGGATAATAAGTCGTTAGATGACCCCTCCTCTTATCGTCCCCTGTGTATGATTGATACAACTGGTAAACTGCAAGAGAGCATAATTTGTACGAGATTGGAAGATTATGTTGAAGCTAACCGTGGTTTATCTGATAACCAATTTAGCTTTAGGAAGGCAAGATCAACAGTGGATGCTATCAAAGTTGTAGTCGAAACTGCTGCTCAGGCTATCCACGGGAAGAGGAGGAGAAATGGACCAAAAGAGCATTGTGTAGTTTTAACTTTAGACGTGAAGAACGCCTTTAATACGGCAAACTGGGAACATATTGTTGATGCCTTATCTAGATAAGGCATCCCAGGTTATCTACTGGCAATTATACAGGACTATTTCCGGAATAGAGAGTTAGTTTATGATACTGATAAGGGTATTAGGAGACGCAAGATCATTGGCGGGGTGCCTCAAGGATCAGTACTGGGCCCACTGCTGTGGAACGTCATGTACGATGGAGTTTTGAGGTTAAATCTACCTGAAAGGGTAAAGATAGTTGGGTTTGCAGACGACATAGCCTTAATATGTGTATCAAAAGAGCTAGTAGAGGTGAAAGCCATTGCAAATTCCAGTATTCAGATCGAAAGATCCTGGCTAAAATCAATGGGATTTGCAGACGACATAGCCTTAATATGTGTATCTAAAGAGCTAGTAGAGGTGGAAACCATTGCAAATGCCAGTATTTAGATCGTAATATCTTGGCTGAGATCAATGGGCTTAACTCCAGCAGACCGTAAAACAGAAGCAGTTTTGATTAGCAGTCGTAATACTAGGGAAACAATTAGGCTACATATTGGCACGTGTGGCATAGAATCCAAGGAGTGTCTAAAATACCTTGGAGTCATAATTGACAGTCGTCTGTCTTTTCATGAGCATTTGCAGTATATTGGCTCCAAAGCATCAAAAACATGCTTAGCGCTGTCCCGGATCATGCCGAATACAAGAGGACCTAAATATCTGCTGAGAAAATTGCTCACTAGTTTAGTAAGGAGTGTTATCCTATATGCATACCCTATATGGTCAGGTGCACTGAGATATTCTACATATTTGCGCCTGACATCGCTGCTCTGCGAGTATGTAGCGCATTCCGAAATGTATGGGGCGAGGCCGCTTTTGTTATTGACGGCATCATACCCATCGAGCTAGAGGCCGTATCGGACGGTACGGATGTTGTGACTGATATGTGCATGCGGAAGTGGCAAGATCGATGGAGAGCAATTGATAAGGGAAGATGGATTTCTTACTGATACCTGACATCAGGACGTTGTTAGCAAGGAGACATGGTGTCTTGAACTTCTACATTACACAATTTTTGAGTGGACATGGTTGTTTTTGGTCGTACTTGTATCGTTTCGGACATGACAGTGTTCCGTTTTGTCCGAACTGTGATGGTAATGTCGTGGAAGATGCCGAACAAGTGTTCTTCATATGTCTACGATTTGTTAGTGGGAGGGCGTATTTAGAAATAGTTTTAGGGCGTAGCATTAGACCGGACAATATAGTTCCAATCATGTTGGAATCTTTGATAACTGGACGTGTTTATATAATTTTGTGAAATTGGTTCTATTGGAACTTCGTAGTTTAGAAGAGATTCGCTGAAGAATAAATATAGTTTAGATCGAGTCTAGGACCTATACCACCCGTGATGTAAAGCCTAACGGTAGTTCCACGGAGAACGGTTGGGTCAGAGTAAAGGGGTTTTTTAGCGTGTTAAAGTCTCGCATTCCTGACATGTCTTTCGATGATTTCATCCTATGATAAAAAAACATATACGTACAAACATTAGTTTTCATATAAGATTAATTCTTAGTTACAATTTTTAGTTCACTTTTTTCTCTATGTAAAATTCTCCCGTTTAAATTTTTTACTTATGATTTCTTATATGCATATGATTTCTTATACATAAATATTCAAATATGTATGTATGTATATACATGTGTATTACGTATTTTATCGTGTATAATATATTTAATTTGTTTAAGCTAGTTTATTTAATTTTCAAAAAATACTCATTGTCTTTTTTTTAATTTTTACCTGAACCCACATTTCTCTTATAGTTTTTCTTTATGTTTAAATATTATGTTTTACTAATTACTTTTATTTATTTATTTAATTTTTTCTCTAACTTGAATATTTTTTTTCTATTTAATTCTTTTGTTTTTTTTGACTACAGATATGTTAATGTATGATTTAATTAATGATTTTGAAAACTTTTTTTCATATATCTTATCAGACTAATTATCATAGCGACATCTTTCCTTTCCTTCTGATGTGATCAAATACCAAAACTAATTTTTTTCCAAGATAAGAAACCGTGGTAAAAAATTTTTTTTAACCTCTTTTACCTTCGTAACAAAAATGCACTGAACAATAATTTTTAGTGATGTAACAAAAATGTTCTTTATTTTAACTTTAAATTATTTTAAAAATTTTATTTATTAAGGCTTATCTTATATTTTAAGGTAAATCAAAATTCTGGAAAAATATGGATATCTCCAAATTCGAGTTATTATCTCACTGAACTTATTCCGAAAAAACAACGTTATCTAGAGGTGAGTATAATATGTCATCAAACACTACATATAAATGTTGTCAATTGATTTAATTAGAAGAAAAAAAGTTCATTATATATTTTCTTATTCGACTAATGGATCAATTTTTAGATTTAATTCTAACGTATAATGAATCAAAAATTGTAATCGAATAACTTATGAAAACCGTGCATTGGTTTAGTTTTTTTGTAACAAAAAGTAAAAATCAATTCCTAAAACTTTTTTTATGTACTATCTGTTTTTACAATATTGAGTAAATGGTGTAATATAAAATGTAACGTTACATTAAAACTAAACAGGCATTTTTTTGAAGGTTTATTAAACAGGTGAAATTATTATTTTTATTCGAAAGCGAAAAAAGCAACATTTCAGTAAAGATCTAAATAAATCCTACTAATATTATAAATAAGAAATTTTGTATGTTTTATGTTTAATGGATGAAATGAAATAGATCTAAGTCTTGAAGGGCACATATGCTGTACATTTTCTCAAAAATAGGACAACGATGGGGGTTAAGGGGCAATTTCTGCCTCTTTGAAACTACAAAATTTTAATTAAAATTAGAATATAGATAGATCTGAGTCTGTGTGTCGGCTATTTATTTTTCGATAATAGGGGTCTTGGAGTTAGTTTTGCCTCTAAAACTATGTAACCAATGTTATTGAACTTTAAATCGTTGATAGATCTGAGTGTAAGAGGACATATAGGTTATATATTTTCCAAAAATATGACCACGACGGTTGTTAAAGGGCAATTCCTGCCTTTCAGAAACTATTACACCAATTTTATTGCAATTTAAAATATATATAAATCTAAGTCTGGAAAGATGTATAGGCTATATATATTTTTTTAAGAGGACCACGAGGGGTGCAACGAGCAATTTCTGCATCTCTGAAACTATCTTACCAATTTTAATTAATTACCAAAATTTATTAAGAATACAGATAGATCTGAGTCTGAAAGGACACACAGGCTATATATTTTTCAAAAATATGATCACAAGGGTTAGGGAAGGGTTAAGGGGCAATTAATTTGAATGAAATTTATGTTTTTTTTACAAAATAGAGTACTGTCCTCAAACTTATTTTCATGAACAATTCATATAATTTTTTTACATGGACTTTTGGCAGCACGAAATGCTTAGGTAAAAAAACATGGATTTAGATTTCAGCCTCAGTAGTTCTTAATAATTAATATAGGAATCTGTGGAAATGTTATTAAATGGTTTCAACTTAATTTAAAGTTATTCCACCAATTGATATTTTTGTTATACTATACAAAATACGCATACAAATAAAACAATTTTAAAAAACTTCATTCGAAATAGTAAAACATAAATTTTTGCCATTCTGACAGCTTAACAACTGCTATATTTAAATTTTAATTCGTAAAAGAAACCCCGAAATAAAATACTGAAGAAAAAGTAAAAAAATGATTGAGAAATACGTCTAAAAAATCCATATTTTTATAAATAAAGCTGAGGTTCATTGATAAAAATTTTGTAGTTGAAAAACTTCCAACACACCTTAAGTTTTAGTAAAAATAAAGAAACGTCAGTAGTAAAATTCTCAAATTTCAGTAATTCAAACTTTAAAATTTTAATTACTAATTGGTGTTAATTGTTTTGTAAGCGCGCTTTGTTGTGTGTATGGTTTTCCCACGGGTTAATAGGGGGGTTTTCTGCTTTGATGTTTTTTTTGTTTATGTGTGTGCGTGTGCTGGCGTGAGAATTTCTATCTGTCCGTAAGAATTTCTGTCTCCGTGAGAATTTCGGGTTGTGAGAATTGGTGTTCGTTGGAATTTAAGTTTTCCGTGGGTTGAAGGGGTGTTCTAGTATGCAAGATGTTTTTGAATGTCTGTCCGTGGGTATTGATGTCTGTCCGTTGACTTTATGGGTAATTAAATTTTAAAATTTCAAATGTCGAAATTGTTTTGTCGGCGAGCTTTGATGTTTGTGTGTTTGATTTTCTCACGCTTTCACGAAATTAGTATTTGAAACAGTTCAATATTATTAATTTCATTTACTTTATTTATTTTATGTATTGCAATCATTTATTTTCTTATTATTATTCATTTTCACACATATTATTTAAATTCATCATTTAACGGATTTATATTTGAATTTAACTGATTTTATAAAATGCAACCCTGTTTAGTTATTAATCATTTTGTACAACTCTGTTTGTTTACTTTGTTTTCTAGATATGTGTATGTGTGTATATGTGAGTTCAAAAACACTATATAAGCAGAGCACATTGACCTTCAACTTCACCTTCAACTGATACACAGCTTTGTCTAGTTCATTTACCGGACGGGTTGTAAATTTTTTGAAGTTATCTAAGTAAAAGTATTTTCTCAGTTAAATACTGTTGCGTTTTTATTTATCGGGTTTGTGCTATTCTAAATGAATAGAATTTACAATCTTCGCAATAAGATTTCTACATTGGCGTCCAGCTCAGTGGCCTCGGATACAACCACACACACAACAGATAACAAAGCTGATATAGAAGACGTAACAGCTACTAAAGAGGAAGAAATCAACGTTTTGTTTGAAGACTGCGTAGAGGAGATGGCTACTTTTTCGGCAGAGCATATACTTGCTGCAATGGGTGGTAACGTCAGAGGTGGATCGTTTACACAGTGCACTGCTCGTTTTAGAGGACAGATAGATCCAGCGGCTGTCGAAGAATTTTTGTCAGCAATATGCATCTACAAAGATATTGAAAAAATATCTGACGCCGACGGTTTGAAAGGCATGCCGTTGTTATTGGAAGAGTATGCTGCATCATGGTGGATTGGTGTGAAGGACAGTGTACAAACATTTGAGCAGGCAGTAACGCTCATTCGGACCACATTCATGCCCCCTATTGCTGATTGGCGTATATTTATGAAACTTTTTGAAGCGAAACAACAACAGAACGAGCCCACAGATAGTTTTATCTGTAAGAAAAGACTTTCTCAACTCACACAGCCGCCTAATGAGTTAATCCAGTTGAATATGATATACGGCCTACTCAACATAAAAATAAGAGACCGTGTTCATCGTGAAGCTGTAAAAACGTTCGAGGAATTGATATCTGCCAGTCGGGAGGCAGAAATGTTTTTCTTTGAAGCACAACCATCATCAGCAATTACAAAAGACGAAAAGAAGGACGTCCCGAACACAAACCGCTACAGTTTTTGTCGAATAAAAGGGCGTACCATAGATACGTGCTACAAAAAGAAAAAACGTGATGAACGACAAACTGGTGAACAACAAAATCAAAATTCATCTGGAAATCAACCTAGACAATCCCAGCAGTCAAGTTTTGTTAGAAAACCTAGTTTCTCATGCTACGGTTTTGGGGCACCAGGTGTTTACAGGTCAAACTGTGGTACATGTAATGCAATGATAAAGACAGCCCACAGCATTTGCAATTTAATGCAATGTCATTAACCGTTATTGGACACGCACTACCAACAGCCCATGTGGAGTTTTTCGGTGCAAAAGGTGAAGCAATATTTGACAGTGGAGCCAAAACCAGCATTGCCAGTCCAGAATTGAAGAAAATTCTTTCCGCAAATAAATGCATTTTTCAAGAGGTGTGTGCTGAAGTCACCTTAGCAGATGGCTCTGTTACTACAGGTAAAGTCATGTCCACTATTTGCGATATAGTGATTGGAAGTCGAATGCGGAAAATAAGATTACTATACCTCCCAAACGCCACAAAAAATGGAACTCTTATTGGAACCGATTTTCTAGAACAAGCTGGCATTGTACTCAATATGGGTCAAAGATATTGGTATTTTGAAGACGATCCCAAACGGAAATACACATTTACCAGTTTAATGGAAACCAAGGTGTGCTCACTAGAAATCGAGAAGGAAGTGTCCCCGTGTACAAAAGCAATCAAAGAGATGTCCCCTTTTATTAAATTTATTGAAGGTAAGGATAGTTTATCACCTTTACCTGGGACTTCAAAAACTGATGTTCAAAAGCAATCACCTTTACCTAAAACGCCCACATTTGTAAAGAATCATGACTCACTGCATGTTCATTTATTGAGAGAGAGACTAAAAGTTGATAATTTTATATCCCAAGACGAATTGTATTTATTTTCATCTCCATTACGCTTATCCGGTGGTGAAGATTACTCTCCACAATACATTCAATCCATATTCAGAGATTCAAAGCCGATTGAAGAGATGAACAGGAACGCATCTAATGTGACCACCCCGCCAGCAAAAGCTAGAAAAATTCAGCAAGTGGAAGATATGGATGACTATTTTACTCCTTTATTCTCATTTGACATTAAAATGTTAAAGGAATCTGATGGTGTTGGTCTTACTACTGACCAAAAATTAGAGTTGAAAAAATTGTTGGTTCAAAATGAATCAATATTTGATGAACCTACCAGTGCCACACCTTATGCCATACACCGTATTCACACTGATAACCATGATCCAATAGCGATCCCTCCTTATCGTTTGTCCAATGCCAGGAAAGTTTCTCTAAAGAGAGAAATCAACAAAATGCTCGATTCTGCTGTTATCGTTGAATGCCAATCACCATGGGCAGCTCCAGTCGTTATCGTTCCCAAAAAATCTGTCGAAATTCGTGTATGCATAGACTATAGGGAACTAAATGCAATTACCAAACATGATCGTTATCCATTGCCTAGAGTGGACGATATTCTTCATAAAGCCAAGGTTACAAGCTATATGTCAACAATTGATCTACAGTGTGGATACTGGCAAATCGGTGTGCACCCAGCAGATCAAGATAAAACCGCTTTTGTGACACCTTTTGGCATGTATAAATTTAAACGCATGCCATTTGGTTTGCGGAACGCTCCAGCCACATTCCAAAGGTTGATTGATCGTTTGAAAGCATCCTTAGGAGAAACTATATTGTTGGCATACCTAGATGACATCATTTCCTGCTCTCCAAGTTTTAAAGATCATTTGCGAGACCTACAAAATATTTTCCGACGATTGGAGGAATTTGGTCTTAAAGTTAATATGAAGAAATGTCGCTTCGCATGTAGTGAGGTGAAGTATTTAGGTCACCTGCTTAGCCCGCAAGGAATTATGACAGACCCAGAGAAGGTGTTTGCAGTATACAATCGAAGAAGTCCTCGAAACGTCAAAGAAGTATTGTCATTTTTACAGGCATGTTCTTGGTATCGCCGCTTTATACCATCATTTGCAGATGTATCTAAGCCTTTGTCAGTCCTATCGAAGAAAAATGCAGTATGGCGTTGGGGCGTTGAACAACAACAATCCTTTGACAATTTGAAGAAACGTGACTTACACTTGTTTGCATATCCTCAAGTATGCATTCGAAGTCAGCATAAGCCACGAATGGCACATCCATCTGCCGCTGATGATCCTTAAATTTCAAGAGACCATTTTCAGCAGAAGGCAACGTTGCGACAATTTTTCCGCATTCTGCTTTGTGTTGCTCCATAGTCCTTTCACTGTGCGTATATTGTAGGCAGCTATTACAAAATAAAAGTTCGCTACAGTGCTTCGTTGTCTGTGCTTTCAGAAGTCTGGAAAATTAATAAATTAATATATATGTAAATATATGGTTATTCATATATATTTACTTACCTTGTTATGCTTTCTATAAATATATAATGGTGATTGTCTCCATCTTCCAACAGCAATAAATTAACATGCTTTGTTTTTTCTTTTTGCGTAATATAAAATGGTCCAATTATTTCATCAGTCTCACTATCATACCCAAACACATTCACACTAACATCATCATTCCTGCCCTCAAATTCTTGAATATTTTTAAGACATAGTGGAAACTTTAGATTTATGAAATCTATTTTAAACACATTTTGTAAGGTTATAACATCGGCACTAATGTCTTCGATGTTATATGAGATACAACGTGTCTTATTTCTTATTATTGAAGTATCCAATGCAGCGACTAAAGCCCATTTATAGCAATAATCATCACTGTTTTCAATGTTGATGCAGGCCCTCCTTTTAGCTAGTTTGTATGGTGAGCTTATCCATTGCGATCCTTTTACAAGTGAACTTTTGTTTATATTCATTTCAACACGAATAATTCTAATTAACGTCCACCCAGAATCTCTTTCCTGGAACTCTGACATATGATTATGGATGTCTTGTAATTGTTTTGAAATTAGCTCATCAATATTACTTCCTAAGCACAATAGAACCATTTTTGGTCTGTGTGAAATCTGACACAATTCCATTTCTTCACCCACAATTTTTATATACTCTCCAATAAGAGTTATATTGAATTTTAAAATATTGTGCTTAGCTAAACTATTTTCAAGTAATTCCTTGAAAATTGGTTTATTTTCCACAATAAAATCTTCAAATAGAAGATCATCTTTTTTGTTGGGAATTCCATAGATAGCAATATTATTTTTGAAAGCACTATTTATCAAATAATATTTTGGTTCAAAGCCGTCAGCCTGTTCCACATTCAAAGAAGAATCATATTCACCGCTGGTAGAATTTGAAACATCCATTTCTTCTTCATCAAATATAGTGTTGTTGCTGTCAATAGGCTGCTCATGTTGGGTTATTTGACTTATTTCCATGTCGTCAAGCACAACATTATATAGTTGTTCTTGTTGATGGTGTTGTTGAGGTCGCCTGTAACTCTCCATCGTCAAGGCAAATTGATTATTCCAAACTGTAGGATAATAGTTGGGCATATTATATTGCTGCCATTGCATTTGTGATGTATATTGATAGGGAATAGGAAGATTCTGTAGAATTTGTATGGGTACTGAAAACTGATTGTTCAAAGCTTGCTGCCATTGCATTGGTGATGTTTATTGATAGGGAATAGGAAGATTCTGTGGAATTTGTATGGGTACTGAAAACTGATTGTTCAAAGCCGTAGGATAGTACGAAGTCATTGGAAGCTCTTGAATGGACAGCGGATATTGCTGTTGCTGATTGTTCCAAGCCATAGGGTTATATAAAGATATTGGAGGCTGTGGAGTACATTGCACTGGCATTTGAAAGTCTTGTAGTTGAGCATGACTTTTGCAATGCTCCAAATACGACTTTTGGTATTTGTATTCCTTATCACACACTACACAACGGAAAATGGATGAACTCATTTTATTTGATATTTTCAAAACAGTTTACTTTAATTGAATTAAAACACAAACAATTTTTTTATAAACTTTTATATACACAAATACTATTATAACAATATTTTCGTTTTCAATAGTTTTATTTTTTATCAAAACTAATTTAATAAGAATTAACAACTTGTTACTTTTAGATACAAAACTGCACTAATTTAAGATAGAAAAGTTTATGATTTATGTAATAATATTTTCAGTATGGTGTGGTATACATAACATCAATGAGTAGTTTCCAGTGCCAAAGATACTATTTGTGGTAATAGAAACCCATAGCTTGAAAAAATAAAAAAAATTGTAGTAAAACAAATCTCAAAGCTACAAAAAATTAATGTAAACAAACATTTTTTGCATGTGTATCAACGACAAAAAGCAGAAGCATGCTAAAGCATGCATAAAAACTCCCTACGTTGCAAAAATTTAGTCTCGAAAGAATTTGTCCGTTACAAAAGTTTTATTGCAAACAAATATTGAGGTCAAGTAGAAGCATGCATAAAAAAATCCCTACGTTGCAAAATTTAGTTGCGATAGAATTCGTCCGTTACAAAAAATTTGATTGCTAGCAAATATTGAGGTCAAGTAGAAGCATGCTAAAGCATGCATAAAAAATCCCTACGTTGCATAATTTTGTAGCCGAAGAAATTTTTATGTCGCATATGATTTTACGGTAAATGAAATCCCTACGATGCAAAAATTTTGAAGCAAAAGAAATGTTCAAAAAATCGAATTCCTAAATTCTAATATCAGAATATTTTCATTTCAAAAATGAGTTTCGCGAAGAGAACACCATTATATAGGAGACTCATGCGCCACTACCGGAAAGTGCGTGCTAAAGCCTACATACTGGAGCAATACGAACAACTTCTAGAGGGTGATGAGTAACTGTTCCTAAGTATAGATTCCCAACCAACATATGAAGCAGAAATAACAACAGATGTAGCGGAACAACCATCATATGTAAGCCTTCTCGAAGGTGGTGATGATAAATTTCTAAGTATTAATACCCAAGGAATAATGCAGTCATCAATCAAACCACCCATTGAAATAATTGACGTTCAAATCCTTCCACCAATTGATGTTCCCATATTTCTGGCGTTGTTTTAAAATTCAGACCATACCATTTTAGACGAAGCAATACGGCAGTTGAAACCGCTGCTAACCCACATATATAAAAAATTTTGTAATTAAGTTTATTTAGTAAAAACAAAAGCATAAAAAATTATACAAGTGTTTTATTTCAAATACAGACCACATCTTTTGTACTTAGCAACACAACCAGAAATTCAAACGATTATGCAAATATTTGTCACAAAAAAAAGTTTCTAGTTGACAAAAAGTTTATGTAAATATAACAAGCAAAACTTTAAGAAAAAATTGTGATGACAAGCAGAAGCATACACAAAACAAATATGTATATAATTTCTAAAATTATATATCCACACAATTTTTTTGTTTAGTATCCTGTACTTGACAAAAAACTAATGTAAACAAAACAGCTAACAAAATATGAATACAATTGCGCACGCAAATATCTAAAAGAATTTAACATCTCCCTACGCATACTCAAATATCCATGTACCGAATGTATGTATGTATACACACTGTCCACCAAACGACAGACGCTTGAAAAGACATACAGTTGAAAAAAGACAACCAGTTGGAAAAGCGGACGGTCGAAAAGACAAACATGCTTAAAAATAAAATGTATGTATAAAGAACAACACACACACACACACATACACTAAATAAATGCAAACAAAAAACTTAACCATCCTCCTCCCCACCATCAACAAAATTATGTCCATATGATCGGATGGAATCAACACACACACACAAAAGGACGGACGGAATGGACAGACAAAAAACTCATTATTTCTTATTACTCCATTAAACATAGTGTTAATTACCAAAATTTTTAAATTTTAATTACCCATAAATTCAACGGACAGACAGACAGAAATTCCCACGGACAGACACAAACAACTAAACAAGATGCCAGCTGAAATCAATTTTCACGGACAGACAAAAGATCCCACGGACAGACACAACAAGTAAACCACACAAACAACTCAAATCAATTCTAACGGACACACAAACAAGCAAACCACACACCAGCTCAAATCAATTCTAACGGACAGACACAACAAATTCACAACAACTGAAATCAATATCCCTTAAATAAACACACACAAAATATAAACAAAAAATATCTCGCCCACACACGCACACACACTAATCAAAGCATGCCGCCAAACCCATTAACACACAATTTGCAATTAAAATTTTAATTGCTGAAATTTGAGAATTTTATTGGTTGCCAGACATACAATTCCCTACTACTTAAGTATTATAAATATTCACCATACATAATTAAAGAAATAATATTAAACTAATAAAATTTAAAAAAAATATATAAAAAAATTAAAAATATTCTTTTATTATACCTTTACAAAAAAAACTTGGAAAGGGGATATATAGGTTTGTCATTCCGTATGTAATTTCTTCATTATTCATTTAAGACCCAATAAAATATATATATTCTGGATCCTTATAGATAGAGAAGTCGAATGAGCGATGTCCGTCTGCTACATTTTGGTGTAGTTAGAATTAAGGCCAAAACACAACATAGAGGCATAAATTTTATACCGTTCTTTTGGAATTTTCCTTAAAATTATTCGGTTTGAAAATAACAAAACTCGGCCCAATAATTAATGAGATATAGCCAAAAGACTTTTTTGTTATATTTCCTCTCTGTTGTTTTTTATGGCCCCAACTGTCCTACGGTCAATTTTATGAAGCAGATCTCTTGTATGGAGTTCTTCGAAGGTTTAGACTGAAAATAATTGAAGTCGGTCCATTAAGGGCTAAAATATGAGCAAAAAAATGGCATTCGAAATAATTTTACTTTTAAATTTTTTTTTAAAAAGTTGCGTGGGGATTCAATCCAACCACGTGGTAGCCACGACCGCTTCTTGTACACCACAGAGCAGTTGATTTTTTCATAGTAGTTTACGCGTTTAAGAACATATCTTATTTATTATAAAATACTAAAATTTCAAATTCTTGGTGGAAATTGGTGTGGTTGTTGTAAATCTTCCCCCTTTGTCACACATATATCACATACATACATACTAAATGCGTTCATGGGCACATGTACACATTGTGTGTATACATATTATATTTAAACAATCGAAAAGTAATGATTTGTTATTTTGTTTTTGTTTGTTTCCTTAAACTTATTCTTGTACGTTTATTAGTATAATATGCATGCATATTACAGTATTTTTTATTGCTTACATTTTCTTTTCGTATATAAATAACCATAATTATTTTTTATATTATTTATATTAAAGAAATGTAATGGATCGTCAAGAACCTATGTACGAGTAGATATACAAAATCAATGCAATTGAATTTTAGTTTTGTTTTGAAAATGTACTTATTAATAAATAATTTTTTATGACTATTTGTGGTTTCAGAAGAAAGGCAAAATTGATGCTTATATCCTGTTTTATACTTGTGTAATTTTAGTTATTTTCTATATTCAGGTGCATAGCGTACCTGCAGTATATCAGAACCCGGTATTATTATTGTATTTGTACCATGTGATAAAAAATCGTTTGACAATAAAAATGTTTGGATACTTAGTAACACATAACAAAGCAGAAAAATCTCTTCCCGGCTAGAATTTGATAAGAAATGTTTCTTTCATTCTGTAACATCAGTGAGTAAATCTACAAAAGCACTTCAATTAATTGTCTTTTCTATAAAATAAAAACAAAGTTTGATGTAAGAATTTAATTTGATATCAATCTCCAAAATGTAATTAGCAAAGAAACTAAAAAATTGAAAACCCCGCGAAAATAGCGCATATTCTAAAAATTGCAACTGCAAAAATCTTGAAAAAATCTCAAAAATGCCAAAAATTCTTAAAAATATGAGAACATCCGTAAAATTTTATGATTTAATATTGATTAAAAAACAGCAACATTATAGAGTAAAAAAACTTAAAAAATATCATTTCCATTGTGAAAATTAAACTTTTATTAAAAACTATTTTGTATTTGGAATAAAAGTTTAAAATGCATTTGTATTTTGAATAAAAGTATTGTAAATACCTACTTTTCACAAATTTATATTTAGCTTCTAGATTGCATTATCCAAGTGAATAATTTAATGTGGGCTTAATTAAAATGTATCCTAAGAATGGTTCGCAAATGATCAAATATTTTTCAAACAATCATTTCCTATCGTACATATCATACATATGAACTTTGGATTTTTAGATCCGAATGTTTGGGGAAAATTTCCATATGTTTCCATTCCATGTATTTCCTTTTTTTTCATATTTTCGTAGTTTCCCTAATTCAACATATACAAAATAACAAGTAAAGATCTTACGAGATAAAAAATTGATTTCTTCATATTCATATAAAATAAACTGGTCTTACATTCATTAAAAACACCTAAAAAATCATAGTTTTGCGGAATATCGCATGTCGATAGCACGCACTACGGAATTGGACGCGGATTAATGGCAAAATATTACGAAAATAAGCCGAATTATGGGTTGGATTTGAGAGCAAAATGCATTATTTTTGCGATTCTTACAGGCAGACAGACATACAAAAACATCTTGCATACTACAACACCCCTTCAACCCACGGAAAACTTAAATTCCTACGAACACCAATTCTCACAACCAGAAATTCTCACGGAGAGACAGAAATTCTTACGGACAGACAGAAATTCTCACAGATTCTTGCATACTACAACACCCCTTCAACCCACGGAAAATTTAAATTCCTATAAACATTAATTCCCACAACGCGAAATTCTCACGGACAGACAAAAATTCTTACGGACAGACAGAAATTCTCACGCCCGCACACACATAAACAAAAAAACATCCAAGCAGTGAGCCACCCTATTAAACCGTGGGAAAATCACACACACATCAAAGCTCGCGGACAAAACAATTAGCACCCAATCAGCAATTAATATTTTAAAATTTGAATTACTGAAATTTGAGAATTTATGTAGTGCAGGACATACAATCCTATACTACTTACGTCTTAATTTTTTTAAATAGTTCTTATTAGCATTAATTTATAAAAAGTTCCACAAACGTCGCAAGCACAGCGAGAAGAACAAGCTCAGCGACAGGCCAGTTGTGTATGAGGCCCTTTAGAGCTGCAGAAACTTACGAGCAAGCGAACCATCGCCGACAGCAATTCGCTAGATTTCTCAGAAATCCACTGAGGCAGTTGATGAAGCAGAACGGTTGTCACGTCGTAGGCAAATCTTATGCGAGGATTACTTGGAGAATAAAAAATATATACATCAATAGACACAGTAGTGAGTAATGGAAGAATGTACAACTTCCTTAACACATTGGAACTAACTGGCGAAATCTTGATCCATCAAAATTATGCAATGACACAGGACTACGCGTAAACGAGCTAAGCAGAAATATCATAAAGGCCTCTATTATTTACGGTTCAGCTAAAGGAGTGAGCGTATTGATCCCTCGAATTCCAACAATACTACTCAATAATTTGCCACTCAAATTTAAGAGACCTTAATTTTCTTTAACAATGACGAAGAATAAGTCCCAGGGTCAAAGCTAAAAGTGGTGGCAATATGTTTAGACACCCCTTGCTTTTCACATGGACAGCTGTATGACGGTTGCTCAAGAGTATTGAGTGCTCAAAACTTATATGTTTTGGCAGAAAATAATAAATCGTGTAATGTTGTATATAGAGATATTTTAATTTAAATTAATTATAGATATAAGAAAATAAATATAATATCTATTAACTTTTTAATGTTAATCTTGCTCTGAATTTGCCGTTAACGAAGTCACGGTAAAAATTAGTAATAAACTAAATTAAAAAGTGGCTTAAAAATAGATAATAGACTATTGAAAACCAAAGAAAATACTTATTTGAAATAGTTTAATAAAAAGTTTATTGAAAAAAGGATGATTTTTTAAAAGATTGTTTTGTTTGTCTATAGACTAGCTAAAAACCCTCAACAAACAAAAGTTTTTGAAAATCTTTGAAAAAAGATATCGAGGCAATCTCGATTAATAAATAAAAAAAAGATAATTTTTTAATGATAATAAAAAAGCAAAAACCACTCACTCGAGGCTGAGTGTTGCAAATGTGAATCGTCAATACGGGGTGAAACAAGTCATAAGATGTATGGGAGTGTGTGATATTCGATGGGAATCGTAGAAAAAATAACTATACATTTCATGTGTGATAACTGTGTACAGTATATAAAAAATGTTGACATGGTTCTAACTAAATACGAGATCAAGTGTGCCGAAATAAACAAAATTTTAGTATTTCAAAGTTTTATTCGTACTTTTTCCCAAACTTAATATTTTACATATTTAGTGAAACATTAATAATTTTGTTCCAAAAGTTAACTTTGAGTTTTATTCAGGCTCTAGGTCAAAACAATTTTTTCAAAAAAAAACTTCTTTTGTTTTTATTAAAGATATTTTATTTATTTGTTCAATATTTCGAACACCTTCGGTGTTCTTCTTTAGGATCTAAAAACAATTTTTATTTATGTACTAAAATAATAAATTCATAATTTTGTTAAAAACAAATTGAAATTGATTATTGAGGGGTACAGCTTGTTCCTATGCGCATTTCACTGTTGCTAATGCAGATCATCAGGGAACTTTACCCAAATATTTCTTAGTACAACTGGAGATATTATATTAAACCTTCATTAAAACAAATGAAAAGTTTAAACAATATCAAAGTTGTAACAAGAACTCAATAATCAACCAATTGTTTTTGTTTTCTTACTTTACCATTACTACCTAGGCTGACTTTTTTTCAACTCTAATTGTAAAAGTTGTAAGAGGTTTGTAGAAAATGTAAAAACAACAACTGCTATACATTTGTATAGAGTGATGCCAAACAAAATTTTTGTGACCGGGTTAATAAATGGTGCTTTTTACGGGAATTACTAAAATTTTAGTATTTTAAATTTTTGTTCGCACTTTAATTATAAACATGAATTCGAAATGTCAATGAAGCAAAATTAAGGTGAAATAACACAATTATTGGAAGCTATTGAAAAGCTTTATGAAGAAAGAGTGAAAAAATTTTCATTGTACAAAAATCATGTGAAAAAATGGTTAAAAATTACATGATGAATTTAGTGAAATATGCAAATCAAAAGAAGAAAAAAATGTTAACATGTGTAATGAAATAAAAAAAGTGATCAAAGAGGCAAGTGAAAAACAAGCAAAAATGTCGTACTCAGAGACAGTTAAAAACAAAATTTCATTGCCAGATGTGACTAAAAATTTGCCATTACTAGTTAAACCAAAAGAGAAACAGGAAGTGGATGAAAATTATGAAATTTATATTAATCGAGATTGCCTCGATATCTTTTTTCAAAGATTTAAAAACTTTTGTTTGTTGAGGGTTTTTAGCTAGTCTATATACATGCATTTCATTGGTGCTTAAGCCAAATCATCAGTAGACCTTAAACCTAATTTTTAAATGTTTCAAACCTCTTTACTTATACAAAAACTTTTAAAAACTCAATAAGAGTTATAAAAAATTACAATAGTATAAGCATAGTATGCTTTGAAACTTATTCAAAAATCCCAACAAACAAATTATTATATTCGATATGAATCTAAAAAAAAAAAAAAAAAAAAAAGGGCGTCTAATTGTAAAAAAGGTTGTAAAGAAAATAAAATAGATTCATATCGAATATAATAATTTGTTTGTTGGGATTTTTGAATAAGTTTCAAAGCATACTATGCTTATACTATTGTAATTTTTTATAACTCTTATTGAGTTTTTAAAAGTTTTTGTATAAGTAAAGAGGTTTGAAACATTTAAAAATTAGGTTTAAGGTCTACTGATGATTTGGCTTAAGCACCAATGAAATGCATGTATATAGACTAGCTAAAAACCCTCAACAAACAAAAGTTTTTAAATCTTAGAAGTGGATGAAACTAAAGAAGAATTAAATAAGAAGTTGGATCCGGTAAATTTGAAAATACCAAGTGTGTAAAATCGAAGAAACGGCGCAATAGTAATCCAATCCGAAAATGTTGAAGAACGTGAAAAAATAAAAGGTGCAATAGAAAATGAACGAAAAGAAGGATATGAAATTGTGGTTCCCAAACCATTACAATTAAGAATAAAAATAACTGATATGACTTTCAACTACACGGAAACTGAAGTAATTGAAAAACTACGAAAGCAAAATCCGATGATTAGGAACGGTAAACTAAAAATAAAAATATGAATATAAAAGAAACAATAAAACAATATATAGTATGAAATTGAGAGTGGATGAATAGACATATACCAAAAGAGATAACAGAAAAAAGTGAATCTAGGATGGAAGAGATGTAGAGTTTTTAATGGTACCGATATAATACAGTGTCTTAAATTTAAAGGATACAATCACTTAGCAAAAGAATGTAAAAACCAAGAAGTGTGCTTAAAATGGTGATCATAAGACAAAAGAACGCAATAAAGGACAAATTAATAAGTGTATAAATTGTATAAGAGTAAATAAAAATCTTAATATGAAAACCACTATACAAATGATAAAGAGTGCCAAGTGTACTAAAAAAATTAAGTAGGAAAATAAAGAGAATGGGGCTTGCAATTTAACAATCTAGAATACACGCGCACTGTGTACTAATGTACAAGGACGAATCAATAACTTTAGTCAAATAGAAGTAAGTTTAAAAAAATTTTAAATTTATTATGTTGTCAAAAACACATTTAGCAAATAGAGTCAATGAAAATGAAATTATATTACAAGATTATGAACACATAGTAACGTTATCTAATTCTACGAGAATTTAATTTACTACAAAAAAGCATGGAAGGTGAATAAAATAATAGACAAACTCGTAGCTTATAAATGGATAACTGGATTTTAGTTTGAACAGCTGAATCTGATATCTGATTTTTGTGAAATATTTGAAAATATCTTAGAAATAATATCTGAAAGCAGCTGTGATATTATAATAATATAGATTTAATATAGATTTGATGAATAATATTTTTTATAAAAACAATATAGAAGGCAATTTAAATTATCATGGTATGAAACAAATCGTTAAGAATTTTTCACGTGGTACTAATACTTTAATTATGAGATAACAAATAGCCATAAAGCAACAGTAGCAATTAATAACAATAATGTAACTGATCTTGTATCTGTATACATAAATATTGGATGTGAAAATAATTATAAAAAGGATACAACAAAATAAATCCAGAAAATATTTAAATATAATAGAAATAACTTCAATAGAAATCTGAGTGCAATAATAGCTATGAAAACAGTGTTGTCAATGAAAACGGATAAATGTTTCGATGAGGTAATAAACAAATGTACAATGAAGATAACAAAAACTAAAGCAAATAATGTAAACAAATGGTTTAATAATGAACTTTGTTTATTAAAAAGAGATAAAATTATAAAACAGCTAATCGCAAGGTTCGTAAACACTATGAAGCATGGGCAAATTATAGATCGGTAAGCAATCTATATGAAGGAGAAATTGAAAACTCGAAAAATAATTATATAAACAATAAAATAAAAGGATTCGAAATAAAGTATCGACAATAACAGCAATTAATATACATATATAATACGATTATAAAAGCTCATTTTGAATTAGGTTCAACAATTATTTACACATGCTGTACAAAAACACAAATGGTCAGACTACAAAAATTACAAAATAAAGCAATGAGAACAATTTTGAAATGCAACATTTATACACCAATTGAGTTAATGTTAAATACACTTAAGTGGTTAAACACAAATCAACGATTGGAATTAAATACCATAATTTTTATACAAAAAATTAAAATGGGAAAGGCGTCGGAATCTATGTCAATAAATAAATTATGTGAAAGATGTACAACCGCATCGACTGAGAAATGCGGATGATTTTAGACTGCAACGGCTAAACACAACAGCGATGCAACGATTACTGTTCTACAAAGGACTTCAATTATATAACTTGGCAAACAAATGAATACATTTTTGCATCGTAGCATTTGCAAAGTGGTGTACCATATTTTTACTCTACGATAACAAAATACAAAGATGTGCAATTGTTACTCTTGTATTAATAAATACCACCTAAAGGTAGTATTATATATTTGCACTCTACGTTTGCAACACTTAATTGCAAACCAGAATACCATGCATGTTTATGCGTAATGTAAGTAAATAAAAAAATCTTTTTCACAGCTGAGTGAGAATTTCGTGTTTTGCAAGAAATTATTAAAATCTAAACCAACAAAACTCTTCACGGTTAATGGAAAATGTTTACAATTGCAAAAATATGCAATCTTAAAATTACAATAAAATAAAATTGCCAATATAATATTCAGTTCAATATTTTTTAAAGTAGTATTCAGTTTTTATAACTTATTTTTAAGCAAATCTTTTCTTCTATGAGAAAAACAACTAAATATTCCATTCAGTTTTTTATGAATGACAGCTCAGTTATAAAATATCTGAACAAAACATATAGTTCGCGTATGGAGAAGCATACTTTTTACGTTCAGTAGACACCAAATTTATATTTATATTAAAAAGCAATATATGCGTTCGGTCTTAAAAGATTTGAACGCATGTCTTAGGGTCGTAGTAAATGTGAATCTAGGCATTCATTTTGACTTTTCTGAACATTGCGTTAGCTCATTTTCTTTTTTCTGGATAGACTTACCTACAAAATAGAAAATATAATCGCTTGTACAGATGGTATCGTTATATATCATGCCGATAAAACAATTGAAAGAATAAATGAAAGGCTTCAGCAATTATTTGATGTTGTGGAACAGTTTGCAGTTGATTGTTTCATGCAGATAAACATAAATAAATGTGAAACAATTATATTTAGACCGCAAATGTAATAGCAACATAAGAAAGATCAGGAAATCCTCTGGAATAAAGTCAAGCTTGAGTCAAACAATAATTTCGAACAAACAAACTGTTCGATACTTAGGCATACTATTAGAAAAATTTTTATATTTTAATGAACATACATAAAGCTATCAGTAAAAATAATCATGTATCAATCGCTCATAAGACCGATTCTTACATATGGTTGTCCTATATGGTTTAACATCTCATGGACAAACTACGAGTGTTTGAGAGAAAATGTTTAAGAGCTTGCATGTCGTTACTTAGATCAGCGCACCGGATTTTTTTTTAATATTTTTCAAACAAAAATATACATATATAACAAAACAAATATTATTATAATAGATAATTTCATCAGTAGCCTAATTAGAAATTACGTTTTGAGGAGCTGCACTAAAAATTATTCAATAATGGCGCCATACTACATTAGTTTTTCTTACAAACGCTCTGGAAATGGGACTAGGTCTACCAGAGGCATTCTTATACTTAGATACATTAAGTATTATCCAGGATAAAAATAGTATTCCAATACTTTTCCACAAATATAGGCGGGCTAATTATAAGGCTATCAATTCGGCGGACGTTAAAATTGTTGATACGAGTAGACTTACATGCGTGGGGTAGGAAACTGAATGATATTTTTAGTTGTTGATGACAGATATGAAGAAATATTTGAATTAGGATCTTGAGAAAGTTTTAATTTGATAAAGCAAGTAGACATGAGTAGTATTAGTGACATGAAAGGAAATTCAAAATCGCTGTTTCAAGGGTTCAGATCATTTCACATGTTCACTATCCAAATGATTGGGCAGAGCGAAGAGAAGGTCATGGAAATCATTTTATCGCAAGGGAAAAATTAGGCCGGGCGACGCGATACTGAAAATGAAAAGCCCGTTAACAAGGGGGGGGGAGTGGTGTTGAGGTTATCGGGTCTTCTCAAGCACCTTGACAGGTTTATTCCAAACCCATCAAGGAGAGAGTCTCGGTGGGACTTTCGAGCTCACGAAAATGCCGAGTATACCAATGATCCTAGTGATGTCATCAAAAACCCAATCTTAGGCGTTGCTCTGCTAGCAAAAGCATATCTGGAGCCTCCAAGCGGCAATCCCGATACCAGACTCGGATGCTATCGGTCGACCGGTACCGGTGTACATCCTAAATTACAAATGATTACTGCAACCAATCAAAATGTATTGAAAAGGGATCGATTGGTAATGGCTATTGAGCTAAAAATCGGATAAGTATAGGATTATGGAATGTACGGACGCTCATTGAACTTTCCAGACATAATCAACTGTGTAATGAATATTAGAGTTGAGTGAAACCCGAAAGGACTTTATCTCTTATTAAAAGGAGCACCCGATTGACTTATCGAATGGAAACCACACATCGATAGAATTATTACAGCTAGATTCCCAACCAGAGCCCAAAAGCTGACTTGCATACAGTGCTACGCACCCACAGAATTGGCTGATGTTATCGTCAAACAAGAGGTCTATAATCAACTAGGTAGGAGTATTTCGTCTAGTATCACTTGTATCATGATTCTGATGGAAGACTGTAACGCACAAACACCAACCTCGAAAACGTGATGGGTAGCCACGGTGTGGGTTCCATGAACAGAGATGTGTGCTAAATACTATTTAGTCCTCGCTGGTACATTTTTTCCACATAGAACCATACATAAAGTCACGTGAGTCTCCCCAGATTATGTGACTGAAATTAAAATAGACCACATGGCTATCAGTAAAAAGGTGGGGGGGATCATTTCTGGACGTGCGAAACAATAGAGGTGCAGACATCAGCAGTGACTATCATCTCCTTCTTGGTACTCCTTGCAGCTATAAAAAAATCTAGCCAGACCACCGCACCTAAGTTTGAAGTGATTAAACTTGCATAGGACCCTGGCGCAGCATAATATGTCGCTATATTTAAGGTGCCTTCGAAAATACCAATACAGAAATTATGAACGACTGGGACAACGTTAAACATATTTTCATGGACGCTGCTGACAAACAGTTGGTACACAGTCAGCATAAAAGGAAACCCTGGATGTCCGAACTGTCGTGGCTGCTGATTGGAGTCAGTAGCCAGAAATGTGAGTTTGCAAGAGCATACAGTGACATTGACAAGCTGGTCATACGTAATGCACGCCGATACAAAAGAACGTACACAGATGATCTGGCAAGGGAAGTTCAAATTGTAGCTGATACAAACCGCACCAGAGATCAGTACCGCATAACGAAAAAACTCAACAAAATCTATCATATTTTCGAGGCTACTAAAGAATAGTGCTGCCGAACTCATAACCTCAAAAACTGAACAACTGGGGATATGGACAAACCACTACACCTAACTGTTCGAAACACGAAGACTGCCCAATGCAAATCCATGCAACTGTGCTGAACATAAGATAAGGCCATATTTATCCATTAGCAGTCCTGTAGTGGTGGTATCACCAACGCTATCAAGGCCTTAAAAATTAACGACGCTGCAGGAGCTGACAACATCTCGCCAGAAATGCTAAAAACTAATCCTGCTGCTTAAGATTGCCATTATGGTAGTCATGAAGACTGCAGCAGAAAAGGCTCACGGAATTCAGTAGGGGCTATGTTACTTTGATTACGCCTATGACATTTGCCTACTGTCAGACACGTTCATCGACATATCTCAGAAATAAAGACTCGTAGAGGCAGCGAAGCAGGTTTAAAGATAATCTTAATAGACCTAATCCAGGCGTGTGAACACCGACAGTAGATGCCTGAGGAGGATTTGAAAAATATTTTGGCCATGTGTTATATCCAATTGCGACCTGCGGACAACTGCAAATCGTGTTCCCCTGCCCATTGAAATATTGAGACGTTAGTGGAATTGGATAGGTCACTCACTACGTAAACCCGCAGAGGACTTCATATGGGCAGCCATTGAGTGGAGCCCACAGGGTAACTGAAGAAGAGGTAACAGAAGAAGAGGAAGACCCGCCCACACATGGAGAAGATAGTTGGATTCTGAAGTAGCAATCGGAAGAAAGTCCTGGAATGGAATCAAACTGGTAGCTTGTAACAGATCACAATGGAATACATACACATACATATAAAGATATACTACTTGAAGTAATGATACAATAATTATTGTATCATGTTTGATCTAATACTGAATTGATTTATTTATGTACTTGAAGTGCATTGCTGTTAAATAGTTTTTAACATGTTTTATGCATTTTTTTATTAATCATAAATACAACGTTTTTCAAAAGCCGATTTACTGCCAGTCCCAGGATGTCACACATATTCGTTTTTTCGTCCAACTACATTTAAAACAAAAACAAATTTTAAGATTTAGTTGTACGAAAGAACGAATACTTGTGACATCGTGGGACTGGCAGTTAGTTTCTTTTTTCTCCACTCTTGGCAACTGGTCATACCGTTCTGACTAATATGCATATTGTGTACATACTATTTATTTAATTTTTTACTTACAGATAACAGCTGTTGCCGTTAATAAAGCTATCAAAAACACCACTGAAATAAAAGGTTTTACAAATTGTCATATCAGAGATGGTGTTGCTTTGTGTCAATATTTTGCATGGTTAGAAAAAATGGTATCGAACAAACAGAACGTCGATGAAATATCAGGAGCAGCTAAACTGGAGGAATTTCGATCGTAATTATGCAGGCCATTTACATACAGTACATATATTTTTTAACAAATTTCCTGGCCTATTTTTAGGAAAAATTTTAATTTTATGGGTTTAAGTTTTCCGACAATTAGCGCATCTGGACCAAATGGGTCTATTATCCACTATCATGCTACAAGTGAAACAAATCGCCAAATAAATGATAAGGAAATATATTTATGTGATTCTGGAGCGCAGTATTTGTAAGTGCCTTTAATTACGATATGCAATATTTCGCTGGTCTTTATGTCACAGTTAGAACACTATTTTTGAGTTATTTTTCCCAGTTTTATAGTTTTTGGAAGTCACAAAAAATGATACATGACACTATGGCGGATTTGGACACTTATTGTTTTTTGACAAGCGCGCACCCGGTGGGTAAACTTATTTCGAAGATGCTAATTTCACTGTGGGATCAAGTTAACTTCAAAATTACTTAAAAAGCTAATAAATAAGACAGGGAAGGAACTTGCAGTATTCAAAAACCTGGATAAGAGGTTCTTGATCGGTAATAAGCGTGAAATGATGAAAGAGAAAGTGCAAAAAGATTATGTGCACGCCTCATATAAGTCTTCTTATCAATTTGTGGATATTTACGTTCTTATATGTAGTATATAGCAAGGTCGAATTCAGTTCAAGCCATCCGGCAACACTGCCTTGTGTTGTGTATTTTTGCTCGCGGATAATTGTATAAAGGTTGTAGAGAAAATAAAAGAGATTCAAATAGAATATAATTTCTTTGTTGGGATTTTTGAATAAGTTTCAAACCTCTTATCTTATACAAAAACTTCAATAAGTCGGTTGAGTAGCCAAAAGTTTTTAAAAATTTTGACGATGTTAAGAATGTTCGACCCCAAATTTTTCAAATCGTGTCCATTTCGCTCTATATCCTTCAAAACACAGCTTTTTTAATGAAATTTTGCACTATATGCCATTTACTGGCGTATAGAGCAAAATTTCAATACAAAACATGGAAATTGATTGCTAATGGACATTTTGCTCTACGTGGTGTTAGTATTATTTAATGCCAATATTTTTCAGTGTATTTTCTCTTAAAAATAATTATTAAGAATATATTTTCTCTTACTCTTTAAAAAAAAGAGAGGGAAAAAGTAGAGTAAAAAAATTCTAAATTGATCTCCCATATACTTGTATTTTACAGTTAATAATAAAAAATGGTGAAAAAAATAACTAATGCAAAACATTGCACCTCGGCTAATGAACTTGTCATGACAATTTATATATCATAATAATTATTTGTGTGTTAAGTTTCAGAAGGTCCATGTACGAATGTCGTTTGTGCAAAAAATAAAAAGTGGTAAAGAAACTGTTGAAGATGTATCAAGTGGTAACTAGAAATAATCGACTTTTTGTTTACATACATATATTAATTCTATTAGAAACATTTTTTAGATGAAATTTTTTTATTGGAAGCAGACAGATTCGGTCACGAAAAAATTCAGCTGCTAAGACAGCTTCTGAAGCTTCGACAAAAAATTCTGATACCGTATTGGATTTTTCTAGTGGTAATATACATACGTACATATTTAAATTAAAATTATTATTTTTGTGTGTCTGCAGATGACTTACTTCATGATCAAGATTTCGACATAAAAGAATATACATCAATTACTAACAATGATGTAACTACAAACAGTACGTAGGCATTAGATAAATAATAAGAGATAGACGTAGGCATGCATATAATACTATTAATAAGAGTTATATTTTTAGAAAAAAGTACAGATTTAGAGCCATTATGAAAAAATGGCTACAGCCAGAAACTCGAAAAGCTCGACAAATTTCTCTGAAACCGACATGGAAAACATTTTTAAAAATTTTTGGGCACTGACCGATAAATAAAAGCAAACATTTTATTTTAAGTTTGTCAAAAATGAAGATTTAAAAAGAATGCGTGTTATGGAGTCATATAAAAAAACAAAACACGTTTTCGTATTTCTTGGCTAGCAATGAAAAAATTCATAGAGTCTGCAAACTGTTTTTCTTTAATACTCTAAGCATATCAGCAAAAAGAATATACTATTGTTTTCAAAATATGGTTGACAAATCTTCAGAAATTCCAATACCATTACAAAAAGGCAAAATCAGATCGAATTTCATCGTAGACGAAAGAGTGCAAGAAGTGAGACAACATTTTAGAAGTTTCCCAACTTTTCAATCTCATTATTGTCGCGTATCAACCAGCAGACAATATTTAAGTTCAGATTTATCTATCGCGAAAATGTATGCACTTTACGTGGAACAACAACCCTCAAAACCTGTTTCAGAAAAATTTTATAGAGATCAATTCAACTACAATTCTAATTTTTCCTTTAAAAAAACCTAGAAAAGACTAATGCGACGGGTGCGTACAATTTTCAATTAAAGATCCAACGGAGGAAGAATTCAATATTCACAGAAATGAAACGAATGGCCTTAAAGTAGAACGTGACATAGATCGCCGAAATCAGGATCCTTTTTCTGTTATAGTATGCTTTGATTTGCAAACCGTTTTCAACCTTCCTAAAGGGTTTGCATCGTCAGTTTACTATAAGCGAAAAGTAAATGTTTACAATATAACTGCTACAATTATTTTTCCAAATAATGTAAAATTTACTTATTGTTGCGTTTGGGACGAGTTTAATAACGGCTGTTCGATTCTCTCAAAATGCATTTTTTGCACGTAGAGGACTGAAACTTTCGGACGACGATATGGCAACTTAATACTGCGCTTGTTTTTAAGGTAATCAGTTTAAAAAACAAATAATCACATACTTTTTAATAAATTTAATCAGACACAAATTAGGAAAATGAAATAAAATAAAAATAAACATATGAAAAAGATCACGGAAACTAATTTGTTTATATTTTCTTAAAAAGTTCGTGTTATAATAAATATTCAGGGTGGTCACAGAAACCAATGTAGTCGGAATTGGATTTGCAAAAAATACTTTTCTATGATGAATTTCAATGTTATTGGTTTTATGTTCATTCTAATATTACAATCTGTTTTGAACATAAAACCGACAACATTAAAATTCATAATAGAAAAGTATTTTTTGTCGTCTTTTTAAATCCAATTCCGACTACATTGGTTTCTGTGACAACCCCGATTGTATCGAAAACCAACAAGAAATAGAGTTGAGTAGTCAAAAGTGTTAATATATTTCAACACTTCATTTATTTGCAATCAGCTGTTTCCTTAATTTGACATTTTTCCGTTATCGTACTTTTTTGGAGAGTAAAGTTTTCAGTTTCCTCAGTAATTACTCATGTACTGCAAAAGTACTCGAACGCACCTAATGAAGTTTACATGTGGATACTGGAAACACCATCACTCTCTCTTCTCTATAGTTAATATGCAAAAAAACGAATATTAATTAATCCGGATAGTTGGATATATTAATAATGTTTTGCATTTTAATGCAATGTTTTCCATAGTTTTAATATAAAATGAAATTTTTCTTCATTTAAGATGTCAATTAATATTTATAGTACATAAAAAATACAAACTAAATACATTTATCGCAATGTAATATGATAAATACGTACATATATATTTAGTTAATGTTTTAAACCGATTACTGAAGAACATTATGCCGGCTACAGACAATGCAACGTGTTTATGCAACACGTTTACCATTCATGTTTCATATTTTTTTACACACACTGCCACCAAGAATGAAACCATGAACGCAACATCATTTCTATATCTTGTATTCGCATTGATCATCGCACAAGCAAGAAACATAGTTGGAAAAACGCGTCGCGGGCTAAGAGAACAGCAGCAATTATTATTATTGATGAATTGTTTTATGAAGAGGAGGAAAATGAGGTACAACCAAAGAAAAAAAGAATATAGTCTAAAAATTTGTATTTAAAAAAAGAAGAGTTTTCAAATGAAAACTTGTTAAAAGAAAATGAGCCAAAAGATTACAGAAATTATGTGCGAATACACGAAAAAACTTCTGAAATTATTAGACATGATAAAACACAATCTCCTCAATCAATTGGACAAATTGTAATTGAGACATGCGAGGCCATTAACGATGCTTTAAAAACTTATGTTAAGGTTTGTACATTTATTCAAAACTAAAATACATAATACTTTAAAACAAACTGTGCTATTTTTTAGTTACCAAAAACTCAGGCAGAATGGCTATTGAAAGCAGAAGAAGTTGTTGAAAAAAGTAAATTTTCGCTCTGCTTAGAATCATTGGACGGAAAACATGTAAAAATAAAGAAGCCTCCGCATGCTGTATCAAATTATTTCAATTACAAAAAAACATTTAGTATAGTACTAATGGCGGTTGTTGATAGTAATTCTGAATTTTTAATGGTCGATGCTGGTGCGAATGGGTGAATTTCAGACGGCGGAGTCTTCAAAAATACAAAATTTTCCAAAAAATGGAAAAGGGGGAAATTAAATTGCCAGAACCACAACCTGTGTTTGGTGAAACCCCATTCCCATATGTATTTATAGTTGACGATGCGTTTGCCCTTCACCAAAACATCATGAAACCATATTCACATAATGGCCTATCGTCTAAACAGATTTTTTTCAATAATAGACTCAGTTCGGCAAGAGTGAAAGTAGAAAATGCCTTTGGGATTCTGGGAGCACGTTTTAGGATATTGAATACTACAATCGCTCTGGTACCAGAAAAGGCGAGCAGAGTTGTTTTAAGTTGCTATTATTTACACAACTTTATAAGAAAAAAATGGGCTCAGCAAACATTGTCACTTCAACCACAGAGGATTTGGACCCCAATGCCAGTAGATAGGTAATGGTGAAGATAGCCGGCAGCGCAGTCGCGCATGTCTATCTTCACCATTACTTTTGAGCGAGCCAGTGTTGCCATCCTCTAGTTTTTTATGTGTGTGTGTATGTTCGTTTGCTCTGTGCTATGTTGGTTGTGTGTGTGTGTGTGTGTAGGTTCGTTTGCTTGGCTGTGCTATGTTGGTTGTGTGTGTGTGTGTGTAGGTTCGTTTGCTTGCCTGTGCTATGTTGGTTGTGTGTGTGCGTGTGTATGTTCTTTTGCTTGCCTGTGCTATGTTTGGGTGTGTGTCGCGGGTGTATGTTCTTTTGCTTGCCTGTGCAAATCTCGTGATGTATGTTTGGGTGTATGTCGCGGGTGTTTCTGTTGGTATCTAGGCAGTGAATTTTTTGTTGGCAGACCATGTGTGTATATCTGATTATTTTAGATGCATCGTCATCACAAACATCATATTATGTTGGTATGTAGGCAGTGAATTTTTTGTTGGCAGAGAATGCGTGTATATCTGATTTTTTTAGGTGCGTCGTCATCACTGACGTCATAGCGAGGGTGTGTGTGTTTATGCTGTTTGGTGTGTTGCTGATGGAATCGCGCATGTCTATTGTCACTATTATTTTTGAGCGAGCCAGTGTTGCCATCCTCTAGTATTTTTTTATGTGTGTCGTCATCACTGACGTCACAGTATGTTGGTATGGAGGCAGTGAATTTTTTGTTGGCAGAGAATGTGTGTATATCTGATTATTTTAGGTGCGTCGTCATCACTGACGTCACAGTATGTTGGTATGGAGGCAGAGATATTTTTTGTTGGCAGAGAATGTGTGTATATATGATTGTTTTAGGTGCGTCATCACTGACGTCATAGCGGGGGTGTGTGTTTATGTCGTTTGGTGTGTTGCTGATGGAATCGTGGCAGAGAAATATTTTGTTGACAGAGAGTGTGTTTATTACTGAGTATTTCAGGTGTGTCGTCATCACTGACGTCACAGTATGTTGGTATACAGGCAGAGATATTTTTTGTTGGCAGAGAATTTGTGTATATCTGGTTATTTAAGTATGTCATCATCACTGACGTCATAGCGTGTGTATGAGAGTGTGTTTGAATGTGTGTGTGTGTGTCTGTGTGTATGTTGTGATCACTTTGGTATCGTTGTATTAATGAGGTTTAGTAGTCTGTTTTTATGTATGTTTTTGATTTTTCTCTATGTTTTCATAATTATGCTGACTTTAACATTTATTCATGATAATCTGACTATACAGAAAATTTTGCAGTCTTAAATATTTTTTTCTCAAATTCGTTGGTGGTCTGTAAATTGTATTTATAAGTTTCTATTGCAAAGCTCACAAAAAATAATTTTATGCATATGTTAACAAAAATCTGAATTTCGCAATTTTACAAATGGGTTCAAAATCTTATTGTTTTTCTGTTTTGCATACTAACGCATTTTTGTTTATAATTTGAGCTCTACTGTTAAATCAGGCACAATCTTGATTTTATTTGTTTATTTCTTGACAAAGGAATTTGAATTTTACAATCTTATAAAATTGCATTTATATAGCATTTTATAAAACTAGAAAATTTAAGCGATCTGATAAGTTATTTTATACCCCAAACACAAATCTCTACTGATTTCTTCAGAAATATATGATTCCTAATTATCTTTTCGAAAAATAATACAAGACAGAGAATATTCTATATTAATAATACAATTTTATTTTATTTATTAATTTTTCTTAATTTTGATTATAAAGTTTGAAACATTTCATAGTATGAGACTATTAAATTTTCTAATATTGCTTTCCGTAGAAAGTATATAGAACACCTACAAGTGTCAGGTCCTTCCTCACATTTCGGATCATACCACGGACAGCATTGAAAATGTCCTTCTGTGTTGTCTTCATCTTCCATTACATCATATTCCTCATTTTCGTCGAGCATATTTTGGAAAAATTTGATCATTTCCCAATGGTCGTATAGTCTGAAGCTATCAAAATCTGTTATGAATTTATTTAGACTCCTTCTTATTTGACTCATTTTATTAACATCCGTATTAATTTTGTTTCTGCTTACTTTTTCAAAGGAATTGTCGATACTGATGATTTTTTCCTAAATATTTAACCAAAAAGTATCTAAAATTATGTATTATTTCCTTCTCCCTCTTATACCAATTTTATATTATTATCTCTCTCTATCCCCTTCACCCTATCACTATCCACCACTTATTCCCTATTTCACCATAAATATTTTCTTGGAAGTATCGGAGCTACTTTTAAGTTCAATTACAATTAAAGATTCAAAGTGACAAGATCTCAATCAAAAATGAACTCCATGAAAAATATAAAAACAAAATTTAATTCCCTGAAGAGTAAATCCTTAATTCACATTAAGGATCTGGATATAACAGTTAAATATCCTATTCAAAATATATCACGGATAACAACAAAATATGGACCAACACTAAAAGTTGAGTTGGAAAACAACATAATGTTTCTCCCCAAAAAATATAATAGTTTAACAGATGAAGAAATTAAGGATCTCTCGAGTGGATCATTTCAACTATGCAGAGAAGGAGAGTGCGGCCTAATTCTTGAGAGTGAGATGGATGAATTTTTAATTCAAAATAGCCAATATCCCGTTTGGCATTAAAATAAATTAATTCTGTTTAGTAAATTATAAATAAAAAATAAAAAAGCCATTAAAGAGTTTTGTAAAATATAGATGATTATGTGTTTTTATTTAATCTTTCTTAGTTATTTCATAAAGAAATTTAAGACATAAATGACCACAGATAAATGTATTAAAATTCTGATGTTGATTATAGTTGTATTTTATATTTGTACCAAGATATTTGACTACTTCCGAAGGAGGTTGTAAGTTTCCAAAACTGTCGAAATACTCTTTTTCATCGATGTTCTTATAATATGCTACCCAGTGTGTACCAGGACCTGTTGATAAATCTAAATTGATTATTCCACACTCAATTTTCTTTGATCGTTTTGGTAGTGAGTCCAACATGAATACTCCTCTAAAATAAGGAATATTTATAGAAAAATTTAATAGGTCAACATCTGATAGTGGTCTGTTGGGTAGCATTCTTAAGAGTTTTTTGTCTGTTCTTTATAAACTAAACCATATCCCTTTTTATATGGTTTTAGGTAAAGGCCTTTTCCAACTGCTATAGATTCCATCGCTTTATTATGTCTAGTTGCTTCATCAAGTTGATTTTTTGCATTCTTTGTTGCATTTACAGCCTTAGCTATAGCGGCACCTCCAGTGGCTAGACTGCCAATTGCCCCCAGAGCAGTTAGAATCGGTATTAGGGGTAAAAAACCACCAATTTTTGGAACACTTATTATGCGTGGTATTATAACATGTGATTTTCTTCCTTTTAGGGATTTATTGATAGTTTTACGTGCGATTCTAATGGCAGAGTTAATGTCTAAAGGTTTTTGTTTCTTTAGTATTTTTGTTGCAGCTCTAATTGATGAAGTGAACAATTTTTTACCATTTAATTTGGTTTTCTTTTCATTTTTCTTTTTTCCCACACCCATACCGAACTTCGTTTTGGCTTTCATTGCGTTAGTAACCATATATGCAAATGATTTTTCTCCAATACTGCTATCTTTTGATAAAACTCGATCCCAGGCTGAATTTTCAAGAATTTTATCTGCCTGATGTCTAATACTTAAATCCTTATTTTTAGAATAAGTTATATCGTGGTTTTTGCAGGCAGAGTCCAGTAAATTAATTCCTCTATCACCTCGATTTAAACGTTTTTGTAGCTTAGTTCCAGGCCCACAGTACTGATATCCAGGAAGATGAAGTTCAACAGGAAGATTATTTATTATTTTATCTACTATACCTGCTCCAACGAAGGTGTTTTTATGACTAAACGACTTGTTGTAATGTATAACCATCTTATTTATTTAGTTTTTCTATAATAAAACGTAACAAACATGAATTGCATTTAGTTACAAAAATGCAGTTAGTAAAACAACATAAAAATATTTTGATTCGTAATATTGATGATTCATCGAACATAAGTTCAAAAATAAAACATAGTTCACTCTTACCAAATTCCATTCGTGGTCTAATAGTTGGACCCTCAAATTGTGGAAAGACTAATGTTATGATTGGCTTACTAGAAAGTCCTAACGGACTAAAGTTTGAAAACATCTATTTATACTCAAAATCACTATATCAGCCGAAATATGAATACTTGAAGAGATTAATTTCACCAATTAAAGGTATGGGATATTACACATTTGACAACAATGAATCAGTTTTTGCCCCTAACGAAGCTAAAACTAATTCAATTATGATATTTGATGATGTTGCATGTGAGAAGCAGAACAATATACGGGATTATTTTTGTATGGGTCGACATAAGGATGTGGATTCATTCTACTTGTGTCAAACTTATACCAGAATTCCCAAGCATTTGATAAGAGACAACGCGAATGTAATTATAATGTTTAAACAAGATGACAGAAATATGAAGCATGTTTATAGTGATCATGTTGCCGGCGACATGAACTTTGAACAATTTCATGAAATTTGTAGAGAATGTTGGAAGGAAAAATATGGATTTCTGATGATAAGCAAAGATAATGAGTTAAACAATGGTCGCTATAGAAAATTATTTGACTATTTTATAACAATATAAATTACTATACATAAAAGAACAACTTTAGTATATAATCTGACTTTGAACACACAATACACCTACATATCTATTAAAATATTTACTATACCTGATAACCTAATAGGATACCCAATAACCTGATCTGGTACCTAATAATCTGATCTGATACCTGATAATCCGATCTGATACCTAATAATCTGATCTGATCTGATACCTGATAATCTGATCTGATACCTAATAATCTGATCTGATACCTAATAATCTGATCTAATCTGATACCTGATAAGCTGATCTGATACCTGATAAGCTGATCTGATACCTGATAATCTGATCTGATACCTAATAATCTGATCTGATATCTAATAATCTGATCTGATACCTGATAATTTGATCTGATACCAGATAATCTGATCTGATACTTGATAAGCTGATCTGATACCAGATAATCTGATCTGATACTTGATAAGCTGATCTGACACCTGATTACCTGATCTGATAATTGTTGTTGCTAAACATGGATGAGAAAGTTTTAAAAGAATTGGTTGCAACGAGAAATGTCTTGAAGAAAAAGCTTCGTAGTATAAAAACTGGTGAAATAGATACACGTGATCAACTAAGAGATACTTTCAAACCTATAACAGACCCCTTAAATGAATTTATAAATAGTTCTAACAATATCAATAGAATTATCATAAAAGAAAAGAATAAGATGAAAACAGAAATTGAAGAAACTATCAGTCCTCATATTAATAAATCAACAATTAAATTAGAGACAAGCACACCAAAGAAACTTGTAGAAGGAGCAATATTTGATAATAGCAAATCATTCAATGATTCTAATGAAAGTAATAGTGATAATGAGGATGATGATAATTTTTACTCACAGAATTCAAATATTGAAGAGAGTTACACTGACTTATCAGTCTTGGAGGGCAGAAATGAATTAGATACTAACTATGGACCACATAAAGATTTCAATAATGAATGGAAATTTGGTGATAGTAACCTCAAATTAAATGAGGGTAAAATACAGGTTTGTGGTCAAATATGGGCTCTAACGCCAGGACTGTTTTCTCTAATGTTTCATAAAACGCCAAAAAACTATGATAAATATGAGCTAGAACTCTACAAAAAAATCTTAATTAGTACAAATGCGTACAGAAGAGAATATAAACCTGATGGTCAAATTAAGGGAACGAAAGCATATAAATATAAACATATTATTAAAAAGATGTTTAAAGAGAAAAACCAACAGTCTGTATCAAAAGCAATAGCAAATAAGGTATCACCCAATTATAAAGGTGGTGGATTGATGCAATTTAACCCCCATAAACCAAACTATATATACTGGGACGATCCAAATGAGTTGGTAGATCGACTTCGTCTATTGATAGCATCACAAGCTGCTGGTCATACTAATCATAATAACGAGATTGTATCAATTATTGAAGAACTACGCGAAGCTAATATAATACAATAATCTATATAAAGTATGTCTGTTGATAAGTTTGGACACTATCTAAACAGTACAAGCGATATAATTTCACTGAAAAATGCCCCTAGACTGTTGGGGTTCTTTATGGATACGAACAACAACATCGATGTCCAAAACAAAAGAATCAAAAATGTGGCAAAGGCTGTGGAGGAAAACGATGTTATCAATAAATTGTTTCTGCAAACTCAAATCGAAGACATAGAATACAAACTATTAAAATACTTTAAGGAAGATAACAACAAAATGTATGATACTTTTAGAATTCAACTCGAAATGCTACAACATGCAACAACATTACAGTTGGAAAAGAATAAGAAAATTGAAGAAAGCATTTCCAAAATCAATACATTTTTGGAAGATGGTTATCTACAAAGATTTGTTGAGAGTCTACAAAAGAAAAGTTAAATGAAAAGATTTATAGATTGGAAAATTACATATTCGCATCAATAAGTAAAAGTTCATCAAGTAGATTACAACGTATCCAAAACAATTCTTAAAACTTTAAACATGTCTTCAAAAAGAAATCTAGTTAATGAACTCCATAAACAAGCTCGAAAATCTTTTGCACGTCGTAGAGTTGTGATGAAAGGAATAGATGATCTCTGGCAAGCTGATTTAGTTGAAATGGGGAATTACTCTATAGACAATAAAAATTATAGATTTTTGTTAACCATAATTGATACATTCTCAAAATATGCATGGGCAGTACCGCTGAAAACAAAAACTGCACTTGAAACAACACAAGCAATGGTAGATATTTTTCAACTGGGACGAGTACCAAAAAACCTACAAACAGACGATGGTAAAGAATTTTTTAATAAAAACTTTGCGAAATTGATGGATAAGCACAAAATTAATCACTATTCAACGTATAGCACAATGAAAGCATCAATAGTAGAACGATTTAATAGAACATTAAAAGGGATGATGTGGAAAGAATTTAGTTTTAATGGTTCGTATAACTGGTTGGATATCTACAAAGATCTATTAAAAGCATACAACAGTAAAGTTCATCGTACCATCAAAATGCCTCCAATTAAAGTCAACTCAACAAATGAGAAAAAATTATTAAATACAGTATACAGTCATTTGAAGATGTATAAAATCTCGAAATTTAATGTTGGAGATCATGTGCGCATAAGCAAATACAAACATACATTTGAAAAAGGTTATACTCCAAATTGGACAACAGAAATTTTCACTATTAAAACAATTAAAAATACATATCCTGCAACATACATATTAGAGGATTATCGTGGTAATCTCATTCAAGGTGGATTTTACGATGAAGAACTCTCAAAAACTAGATTTCCAAATACATATCTAGTTGAAAAGATTATTAAAACTAAAGGAGATAAAGCGTATGTTAAGTGGTTAGGATTTACTAATGAACACAATTCTTGGATAAGTAAAGATGAAATATTATAGTTGAAACAAAATATTTATAATTATTGTATTAAGAATTATTGCATTTACTATTAAAAATTATAATGTAAATTCAAAACAAAAAATATTAAATTAAAATAAAAACGCTTTTTATAAACCATATTGTGTGTTAAACTTTATTCATTTACAATCAAGCAGGCATAATGTCAATAACACTTACTCTGAGCTCCAACACTTCAGAGTTATCAGCCAATTACTTCCCTCCTGTTGAGTTAAATGAGACATATGAATGTGCTCTAACTGATTTTCATTCGTATAATAGCATTCCAAATATTGATGTATACAACAATTTGTTTCATATAGGTGAAAATGTGATTGAAATACCAATTGGATCTTATGAATTGAATGACATAGTTGATTATATAGAGGAAGAATACAAACGATATGGTAGAGAAAATAAAATTTTTATAGAAGCCAATAATAACACAATGCAGGTTAAAGTTAATAGCTCTACGGATCCAATATATTTTAATAAGGAAAATACAATTGGAAAACTCTTAGGATTCAACGATAAAATCCTAACTCCAAACGAAGATCATTATTCAGATCTTCCAGTTAATATTTTCAAGGTGAATCTATTACGAATTGAAAGTAGTATCACTGTTAATACATATATGAACAATTCCAAATCGCATACACTACACGAGTTTCCGATTAATGTGCCTCCAGGCTATAAAATAGCTGAGATTCCTAGAAACCTCATTTATTTACCTGTGAACTCCAGAGAGGTAGGTTCACTAACGCTACGAGTAGTTGATCAGTACGGCGATTTAATTAATTTTCGAGGAGAGGAAATAACAATAAGAATTCATTTAAGACCAACTAAATAATGTTGATATACAACTCAAGTATATCGAAAAATATAACAACAGCAACAACATACAACCCTAAACCATTATTACAACCTAAACCACAATTAAAAAGATCAGTTCATCAAAAAACGCTGACAACAGCAAATAAAAATTTTCTAAAGTCTCTTAATTTTAAACTGAAGACAAAATGAGTTCAATAATAAATGTATTGGATAAGCCATTATCTGATGAAAATATAATCAAAAAGGACTATCATACATATGTGCCATACCTACAATCTTACAACAATAATGATGAAATACGCATTTCAATACAAAATCAAGATTTGTTTTACCTGGTGAAAGTTATATATATGTGGAAGGATCTGTTGTAGATGAGAAAACCTCCAAATCTACAGGTAATTTCAAATTAAAAATCAACTTTGTGGCATATCTATTTGATGAAATTCGCTATGAGCTGAATGGCATTGAAATTGATCATACAAGATATTTAGGAGCCACAAGCACCATAAAAAACTTGGTTTCTTTATCACCAACGGAAAGCACAGGAATGCAGAATGCTGGTTGGAATAAAATTGATGATTTAAAACTTGTAAATGGCTACTTTAATTTCTATGTACCACTTAAGATGCTTTTAGGATTCGCTGAAGACTATAATAAAGTTATACTAAATGGAAAGCATGAATTGATATTCTTACGTAATAAGAATGATGAAAATCTTCTACACTCGAACGCTTCGACTGAAAAAGCAAAACTTGCAATTTCACTCATCTCATGGAGAATTCCACACGTACAATTATCTGATCTTTGTAAGCTGAATCTGATTAAAATTATTAGCAATGGTGCTTCTATACCGATGGCATTCCGTAGTTGGGATTGTCATGTAAATCCACAATTAAATACAGGAACAAGTCATATTTGGAATGTTAAATTAGCCGCAAGTAGAGAACGCCCCCGTTTTGTATTGATTGCTTTTCAACAAGAAAATAAGTTTGTTCATTGTGATCTGACCAATTTAAAAGTTCATTTAAATTCAGTATCATACCCATATGATGATCTAAATATTAAATTTAAAAATGAGCGTTATGCAATTCTATATGATATGTATCTAAGATTTCAACAGAGCTACTACATGAGAGAGTCTCAGCCGCTTCTCACCGCTCAAGAATTTAAAAATAATGCACCGATTATTGTAGTAGATGTTAGCCATCAAAACGAGTTGCTCAATAACGGACCAATTGATATAAAAATTGAATTTGAAACAGACACAAATATTCCATCAAAGACATCAGCTTACTGTATTCTTATTCATGATCGTATAATTGAATATATTCCTATAAAAGGACAAGTTCGGAAACTCTTATAAATTAAGTAATATGGATAACCATATTGTTTTCATTGACCTACAAGGTTTCAAAAGTAATTCAAACAATTTTATTGCCAAAGAAGTAGCAGTTGTTTTCAACAATAATGAACACACCAATTTCATTATAAAACCTCCATATGATTTCCTATGTTTATCGGTAAAAAAGCAGAGAGAAGCAAATTGGTTAACAAAAAACTATCATCATCTATACTGGAACGATGGATCAGTATCATTTCAAAGCGTTTGCAGATTTTTGAAAGACAACTTAAAATATTCTATAATCTATGTTAAAGGTGAAGAAAAGAAAAAATGGTTGGAAGAAATGATTCATCAAACAATTGTTAACATTGAGAATATTGCCTGCATCAACTTTAAACAAATGAATAGCAAGTATCCAGACGATTTCTACTGTGACTATCACAACTATGGTATTTGCGCCAAAAGAAATGCAATTTTACTTAAAAAAGAGACTTCAAAATAAAGAAAATACACATGTTTATTCACTGTTTTATATTAAAAAATTCAACATTTTTTTATTTTTTATTTAGTTTTTTTTTTTCTTAAAAAATCTTAATAATAATACAGATTAAATTTTATAGATTAATAAAAATATGGAAAAAACTTTATACAATATTTGCTTTTTATTTACAAATGATTTGGGCATAGGTAAGAACGCCAAATGAAATAATAGTAAATAAATAAATCAATAATTAAATTAATAAATAAATTAAATAAATAAATTAATAAATAATATAATAAATCAATAGAAACTAATAAAAATAGGATAAAATTAAATCGTCATTGTCATCTTACAGGTAATATTAAAAATAAAACATATTAATCTATATCCATTGAATCATTAATTCTATCTATATAATGTCCCCAAGCACGCGTTTTTATATTATCTTCCATAATATTTCTCTTGTCATCAGAAGAGCTAAGCACTACTTTATATAGTTTTTGAGTATACAACTGGTGTGCTTTGGATCTGAATAAAAACATTTCATCTGACAAGATCTCACTTTCAAATAAACATTTCTTGTAGTCATTAATGGTCAACTTTTTAATTACAGACTTTTTAACCCCCTTTGATTTTTTAACATCTTCCGAGTGAAGAGTCGACAGAGAATACATTTTTGATCTTAAACCTACAAACTCTGTCATTATATCTCCCTTGTTTTCATCTTTCATCATTCCTAAAACCTTCTTATTGAGTAGCGGTAAATGAAATTGATTATCTATAGGATATTCTGATGTGTCAAAATTCAAACTAATATCGTTACGGATGTCATCGTAAAAATCATCAGTTTGAATCGAGTAAATAAAAGAATCAGTATCCATATAGTTGAGAGAAATGTTATCTCCGAATTTAGGCTTCATGAAACCATAATGGAAATCATACATTTTCCACTTGGATAACTCTAGTACTGTAAAGCCAACGTATATAGGTTTATTATACTCTGGTTCCATTTTTTTCAACTCCACCGCATACATATCATCAGAAAATTTCGACAAATGCATAAAATTTGGTTTTGCAATTAATGCTCTGAGACCCAAATGATTTCTGTTTGTTGATTCCCATGATGAAGTAATTCTAATGTCCCTACGTTTTTCAATGTTTTCCATTGTCTTCCCATAAACAGCATTGTTTAAAAGTTTAAAAAAATCTTTTTCAAAGCTATTTTTAGCATTTGTTCTATGGAATGTATTTAAATCAATATATTTTTTAAGCCAAGGGGATTGTCTAAATTTAAGGATTCTATGGATTTGTTTTAAAATGAGACCATTTAAAATGGCTTGTTTTAAAACTCTATAATGTATAGTATAACTTGTTTTAGGGTCTAAGTCTGCAATCAATTTTTTGAATTTAGATCCTCCAACTGTCTTATTTTGAGGACAAAATGGTAAATCATTGTGTAGATCATGTATTGAGTCGGGATACTCTATATCCACCTCTAATATGTAACCATATTCTGATGTATCAGATATTTTTTCCACATCAAAATCAGGATCACATACCCACTCAAATTCTCCACAGGGAAGATATTCTGACATTGCCCACCCATATAAATTATTCGCATCTAAATACATTAAATATTCAGATGGTTTTGTAACATCAAAATCATCTAAATACTTATGGTTGGCCTTAGAATATCTTTGTGAGCATTGAACTAGTCCACCTCTTATTCCATTTTGCATGAACATATACATTTCGGAATCAGTAAACAGCTCTAACGTAACCTGAGTGGTTTTGAGCATAGCATCCCAAGATAGACCTGGTGCTGTATAGTAGTGACATGGATCAAGATCATAAATTCCTTTACAAATTTTTCTGAAATTTTCAAACACGTCTGTTAGAAGAAGAACATCTGTCTTTAGGTAGAGCTCAGTATAGTCAAGGAGAGTCTTACAATTAAACTCTCTCCATACTTTTTGAGCATGTTCATACTCGACTATAGCACATTCTTCATTCGTTAGAATATTAAAGAACTCTTCTCTACTAGGGAGTTCAGTTTCCTCAAACTTGGTCATGGAATCCATGTAAGAGTATGGAAACACACCCTTTCTTCTAATCAGTTCGAAATGATTTTCATCAGCGAAACATGATCGAACAGTATTGAAATCACTGTTATCAAGATTTTTCGCTAATGTGTCTAGACTCGAAGCCATAAATCGAAACGAGTCTATAAATCTTATTTCGAATCCATGTTTTTTGTCTAACTTAATATGAATTGACAGAGAAATATAGCGCTCGGTGCTCTGGGGAATCACTTTTAGACTGGCATTTTGTATACCTGAAAGTTCTTTGAAAAAGAGATGCATATCATATGCAGAAAGATTATGAAAGATAACCGGTATAAATTGAGGCGTTCTGTAATTCAAATTACAATCGCTATGGGCTGCGCCGCGATAAATACCCGTAAGATGACAATGATCTCTAACTTTATCATTATATAATTTTTTCTTACATATATGACAATTTTCTGCATTATTATAGTTAACTAATTCTATTGGAGATATCATCATGGTCACAACTTTAGATAGATAATTTACATAAATATCCGTTGAATCTTCAACAATTTTTTTAACAAATATTTTTGCTGAATTTTCCCCGAAATAATACCTATGTAAATTATTATCTCTACTAAAACTACACTTAATAAAATAACTATATGCACATGCATGGTGCTTTTGTATATTTGTTGTTGTTATACTTACACTCTCATCGACTTTCTCCAAAATGGATTCAAAGTCGGCGTAGATGACGAATGGTACGTCCAGCTGCTTGTAAAAGTTCTTAAACCGTAGAGCATCTTCATTTTCAGGCATTTTGATTACCTTCCTGGAGCATACATTTTTATGATGATTATATATATAATCATCATGTGTATGATAAAGGCAGGTGTTGCAAATAATAATCTTATTACCATGTGATGTTATGCTAGATCGAAGAAGCCTAGAGAAGAGCGGAAAAACAAAATAATAAGTAAACGACGATAACAAGTAAATTTTTAAAAAGAGATGAGAAAACGTTTTTAATAAATACACTAATGAAACTTACTTTGATATATCCTTGATGAGTACATAGTGGAAACTCTCATTTGAGGCGAGCAATAGCATATTAATATGTATTTGTTTTTCCCCCTTCGTCACATAGTATGGTCCGATAAGTGATGTTCCATTATGACCAAATACATTTATGCTCACATCATTTTGATTTTCAAATTTTTTGAGCTGCTTCAGTGGGAGGGGGAACTCTAAACCATCAAAATTTATCATAGTTTCTCCTAAAAGAATTTTATTAGCTTTGATATTCTCAATGTTGTAGCTTCTACATTGATTTCTCTGTCTATGGTCCAGATTACTATCAATATATAAAGCCGCAATGATGCACCACTTAAAGCAATAAACATCAGAGTTCACGACATTTATGCATGCACGTTTCATTGCAATATTTCTTGGGAGAGGGATAAAACTGGACCCTCTTATTATGGACGCCTTGTTTATATTAATTTCAAGGGAATTAATAGAAATCAATGTCCATCCGCTATCCCTCTCCTGAAACTCTTCCATTTTTGTACGTATTTCCTCTGTATGTTTCTTGTACAGCTCTTCTACATCGTCAGAGAGGGTCACCAGCATCATCTTCGATATGTGTACAAGTGGGGACACGATCATCTCATCATTTGCCATTTTCATATAATCGCAAATGAGCTCCATGTTAAGCTTGAGTGTAGTATGAATCTTACTGCATTCATTTATTTGACTAACAATAGAGCTCTTGACCGAAGAGAAAAATTCCTCTGGATACAAGACACCTTCATTTTTGTTCACACATACATATGTCTCGATCCTCCCCTTAAAATCACTTGTTCTCCTAGTTAGATCATCATTAATTCTAACTTCCTGACATCTTTTTCTATGAGCATTGGTTTTAATGTGGCTGTTCCATGAAGAGAGTTGTACCACTTCATTACAGGATCCACAATGCCTTTTTAATACACTCACACCAACACTATCACCACCAAACTTCATAACCGAAGAATGCACTTCCATGTGCTCATTTAATTTTATTTGGTTCATAAAGATTTTATTACAAATAATGCAACTTTTGGTATTCATTTTTGTATAGTAATTGATTTTTTTATTTGTATTTATATTAAAAAATTCTCCTTCAAGTTTCTTTACTTGCACAAACTAACAACAATTATTTGAAACTATTTTTATTTAAGGACACTTTGAAAAAATAAGCTTTTTAAATTTATACTAGTCAATATACTTTTCTGGTAAGTATGATTAAAAGTTGTACTACTCCTCTTATTTATAGGCACTTATGAGAATCGCGTAGTATTAATCAGGACTGTACCAAAGAGTTCATAGTTGTCGACGTAACCAGAATTATGAAGACATAAAGAAAAAATCAAAAACATATATAAACATACACACACACACACACAGACAACCAACATAGTACAAGCAAGCTATGCCTGCATGCAAAACAAAAAACAATAAGATTTTGAACCCATTTGTAAAATTGCGAAATTCAGATTTTTGTTAACATATGCATAAAATTATTTTTTGTGAGCTTTGCAATAGAAACTTATAAATACAATTGTCAGACCACCAACGAATTTGAGAAAAAAATATTTCTGTATAGAATAAACAAAAATATTTAAGACTGCAAAATTTTCTGTGTAGTCAGATTATGATGAATAAATGTTGAAGTCAGCATAATTATGAAAACATAGAGAAAAATCAAAAACATACATAAAAACAGACTACTAAACCTCATTAATACAACGATACCAAAGTGATCACAACATACACACAGACACACACACACACATTCAAACACACTCTCATACACACTCTATGACGTCAGTGATGATGACATACTTAAATAACCAGATATACACAAATTCTCTGCCTGTATACCAACATACTGTGACGTCAGTGATGACGACACACCTAAAATAATCAGTAATAAACACACTCTCTGTCAACAAAATATTTCTCTGCCACGATTCCATCAGCAACACACCAAACGGTATAAACACACACCCCCGCTATGACGTCAGTGATGACGACGCACCTAAAATAATCAGATATACACACATGGTCTGCCAACAAAAAATTCACTGCCTAGATACCAACAGAAACACACCCAACAACATAAACACACAACCAACCAACATAGCACAGGCAAGCAAAAGAACATACACACGCACACACACAACCAACATAGCACAGGCAAGCAAACGAATCTACACACACACACACACACACAACCAACATAGCACAGGCAAGCAAACGAACATACACACGCACACACACAATCAACATCGCACAGGCAAGCAAACGAACATACACACGCACACACACAACCAACATCGCACAGGCAAGCAAACGAATCTACACACACACACACACACACAACCAACATAGCACAGGCAAGCAAACGAACATACACACGCACACACACAACCAACATCGCACAGGCAAGCAAACGAACATACACACGCACATAAAAAAACTAGAGGATGGCAACACTGGCTCGCTCAAAAGTAATGGTGAAGATAGACATGCGCGACTGCGCTGCCGGCAGCGCAGTCGCGCATGTCTATCTTCACCATTACCTATCTACTAATGCCTTAATTAATTTAGAGCCAAAGTTGGCTAGGAACTCACCCATAGAAGCTAAAAAAAGAAATAGTTTATTCGTAGCTATGTACGACCAGTCGCACTTGTAATACATTCCATAAATTTGAAATCAAACTAAAATAAGTATGAAAATATATAATAAAAAATTTTAATTTAAAATTTTGTGTTTTTAATATAATTAATTTTTTCATTTATTATTGGAGGTGAACTTCGATATTTTATTTCACAAAGTTCTGTTTGTTTTTTTTGTTTTTTAATGTTTAGTAATATTAATTCACTGTACGCTTTATTTCAAAATATTCTAGAAATCAGAACTTTTGAAAATTAATTATTCGGTTTAAATAGATCTTGATTCGGATTCGCAGTTACAGTCAATGAAAAAACTCTACTTGCACCATAAAATTTACAGTTTTGAAGGAAATTGAGAAATTAAAAAAAATTATTGTATAAGTTAACACAATTCTAAATTCAGAACAGGGTATTTAGATTATTGTTCTTTATCAATACGCTTATGTTGAGCACTCAGCAATATTCCACACATTGTTAAAGTAAACAATTATAAGGAAATAGAACACCAGACGCAAACTCAGCAGTATTTGGATGTGGGGCTGCTTAATGATTTTTATATTTTAGTTTTTAAGTTTAGTTTATTTTAAGAATAGAATGAATAAAGAACGAAATAAGCTGATCGCTTAACCATAAGCCAATCATCTTTAATACTGGCGCCCAACGGGTCTTGCGGACAATAACAACTCTAGACAACAGATTGGTCAACATATATTGAAAAAGCAATAACTCTGTTCTTCCTGTAGCTGCAGACCGCCGTCGACAAGGATATCAAAATCTGATAACGCAAAGCCGTTTAAAAGCTGTCATAATTTTTACAAGAAGATTTTCAACGAGTCAACAACAACAGACTCAATTAAATAGGACTAAATTAAGAAATTTCAATAAAAGAAGCTAATTATCATGTAAGTAGAGTGCTCATTTTATGGTAAAGACATTTTTATCAAGTTTTAAAATAACGAATTTTGTGAGATAAGTAGATCTATGAATGGTGAAATAAACTCTGTTAGAAGGATTTAAAAAATTGGTAGTTTCAGAAGAATCAAAAATGTCAATGACTCCTGACCAATTAAAGACACTAGTTGAAAGTGCTGTTTGCAGTGCTCTTGCCTTACAAGAACGACAATTTGAAAAAAAGGTAGAAGAATTAAAAGAAACAGTGAATAGTTTAAACGTTAGTGCACCTGAAGTAAAGACATATCCAGATGCGCAAATTAGGGAAATTTTGGTGCGTAAAGAGACCTTAGATATTGTCAAATCGTTGCCGGATTTTGAGGTCAAACTCGAAACATACGTTTCATGGAAGACAGCGGCGCATACCGCATATAAAGTATACGAGAACTATGGAAACAGTTCAACCCATTAGCAGGCTTTTGGCATTATAAGAAGTCGAAAACATTGATAGAGAATTTTTGGAGTTCGATCAAATAAATTTTTTAGAAATAACCCTGTTTCCGTTCATCAATAGAACAAATAGACACAGGTGCGTCAAAGAATAATATAATGCCATTGAAAGAATTAAAGCACATAAAAAACGTTGATCAACACTTTTTGGTGAAGCCGCTGCATGGCTTCAATGCAATTATACAAAAATGTATCTTGAATCTTTTTGATACTAATCCGTATTTTTTTATTCTACCTAATCTTGAAACGTTTGATGGAATAATTGGACTCGATTTACTGACAGAAACTAATTCAAAATTAGATTTTAAAAACAAAAAGTTAGAAACTATTACAGGGTCAGAGCAGATTCAATTTCTTAAATGTAAAAATGTCAATTTCGTAAGTATCGAAATGTTCAATGTATCTTAGGCTAATCTGAGGAGTTTCGAAGAATGGTTAATAGAAGAATGGGTGTTTTTGCTGAGCCAAACGAGGCGTTGCCCTTTAATACAAATATTGTCGCAACGATTCGTACAGTAAATATAGATCCTATATATTCGAAACTATATCCATATCCAATGGGTTTAGTGTATTTTGTGAATACGGAAGTTCAAAACCTCTTAAAATATATCATAATCCGACCATCTAGATCACCCTACAACAACCCTGTATGGGTGGTTGACAAAAAAGGTACTGACGACCTTGGAAATAGAAAAAAGAGACTTGTAATAGATTTTAGAAAATTAAACTACAACAATTTCTGACAAATATCCCATTCCAAATGTGAATGTAATATTGTCAAACCTGGGTAAGCAAAATACTTCTCCACACTGGACCTCAAATCCACCAGATTTTGCTGGCTGAGGAGGATAGGTGAAATCCTTTTCGGTCACAAATGGGAAGTATGAATTTTGCAGACTACTCTTTGGTCTGAAGAACGCACCAAGCATTTTTTAAAGCGCCATCGATGATGTGCTTAGAGAGAGAATGGGGAAGTCATGTTACGTCAACATTGACGACGTTATCATTTTTTCACAAAATATGAAGCCATGTCGAACACATCGTTTGGGTCTTGGATAGGTTGAATGAAGCCAAAATGCGACTTTCTCGCGAAAAGTCTAATTTCTTTAAAGAAAACGTGGAATTCTTGGGCTTTGTGGTGTCTCGAGGGGGAATTTCAACCAGCCTCGATAAGGTAAAAGCAATACGCAACTATGAACAACAACTACACTTTTCGGTCTTAGATCATTTCTTGGACTGGCAAGTTATTATAGATGCTTCAATAGCAAGACCTTTAACAGACATCCTCAAAGGAGACAATGGCAAAGTTGGTGCCAGCCAATCCAAAAAAATTTAAATAAAATTTAATGAGTCACAACTTCAAGCTTTTAACAAACTTAAAAAGGTCTTAACATCCGAGGATGTAATGCTACTGTATCCTGACTATAAAAAACCATTCGATCTTACAACCGATGCCTTAACTTATGGCTTGGGGGCAGTTTTATCCCAGGATGATTTCGAGAACTCTCAGAGAAAAGGAATCAAGTTTTGCAACCAACGAGCGTGAATTGCTTGCAATTGTTTGGGCCCTAAAGAGCTTTGGAAATTATCTCTATGGAGTGAAAAATTTTAACATTTTCACAGGCCATCAGCCTCTAACGTTTGCGGTTTCTGACCGAAATTCAAATGCCAAAATAAGACGAGCAAAACGTAAAAATTTGTTTTAAACCTGGCAAAGAAAACCACGCGGCTGATGCGTTATCGCGGCAAAACGTCCATGCCCTGCCAAATGGTGCGTTGCAAGACGACTACGCAGTGCGAGGTTATTCGAATTCTGACATTGCTACGATACATAACGAAATTTCTTTGTCTTATACTATCGAGTCTACAGACAGGCCCCTCAATTGTTTCCGAAATCAGATAGTGATTGAGGAAGGAATAGAATTGCCAACACGTACATTCATCCTATTTGGACAGAAAACCAGACACCTCATAAGTTATTCGGATAGAAGAACTTTAATAGAAAGAGTATTTGATGTGATAAAGGAAGACGTGGTAAACGCAATTCATTGTGGACTGCCCATATTGGCATTCTTGCAGCATGAGTTGATTAAAGCATTCCCATCAACAACGTTTCCTTATGCAAAGAATATGGTTACTGATGTAATTAACAAAGACGAACAAAGAGAAATTGTGTCAATGGAACATAATAGGGCGCATAGAGCGGCGCAAGAAAATGTAAAACAGGTTTTAGAGGATTACTTTTTTCCAAAAAATTACCCATTTAGCAAATGAGGTCGTCGCAAATTGTAAAATTTGCAAAAATGCAAAATACAATCGTCATCCTCAAAAACAATTAATCGGAGAAACGCATGTTCCTTCGTGTGTTGGGAACATTTTACATGTGGATATATTTTCCACGGACAAAAAATATTTTCTAACATGTGTTGACAAACTGTCTAAGTTCGCAATTGTCCAACCTATAGCATCAAGAACTATTGTAGATATTGAACCAGCAATTCTCCAACTAGTGAACTTTTATCATCGTACAAGAACAATGTTTTGTGACAATGAACCCTCTTTGAATTCGAAAACGATTAGGTCGCTCCTGGTGAACAATTTTGATGTACAAATAGCAAATGCACCGCCACTTCATAGTACATCAAATTGGCGGATAGAAAGAACACAGTAGTACCCTTTTAGAAATTGCCCGATGTCTCAAACTTGAAAAATCTATCAATGACACAATACAATTCATACTTCTGGCTACCATTGAGTATAATAAAGCAATTTATACCGTTACAAATAAACGACCTAGTGACGTTATTCAATCAACGCCGCCGGACGAGTGAAATTAAAGATAGGGTACAAAAAGCACGGGAAGTTCAATTGCAGCCACTAATTGAAAAAAAACAAAATAGGGTGTTCGAAGTAGGCGAAGAGGTCCTCGTAAAGACAAATAGGAGATTAAGCAATAAGAGGGGACTGTTGAAGCCGACCTGTGGACAACGGTCCATATTAAGGCGAGGGTGGTCCACAAGGACAATTTAAGATAACTCAGTCTTACTGATTTTTGTTTTATGTAATCCTAGGACTCTTATGATGCTGCTTTTTGTTGTATCAGCAACTGCAAAACTAACTGTCTATTCTAGATCGGATTATATCCCTGTTTCGGACGGTTCCGCGATGATTTGGCGGAACTTTGAATACTTACGGCATACTACAAATCTTTCAATGTATGCGGAGATGGTTGAGAAAACAAAATTTTCCGCAGTCTCATATGAAAAAGACTCTAGACGCGGACATAGGCTACAAAAACACATTGCTTGCTGCAATAAATGTTCACTACAGGAACGCTAGGAGTATAAATGTTCTTGGTACAGCCCTTATGATAGTCGCCGGGACACCGGACCATGACGACTTCAAAAACTTGGAGTTTAGATAACGAGAGCTCATTGAATCGGAAAATAGGCAGGTTCTTATAAATACAAGGGTGCAACAAAAAATAAACAACTTAACAGATATTGTTAATGTTATTGTTGGCAAAGCAAAAGCTAAAGTAAGAGATACAGAGCATTTGTATGAGACTCTACTTACTAGAAATAGAATTTTAATCTCAGAACTAGAAAGCCTATGCTTTCCATTACCCTCACAAAGTTCGGCATTATTAACCCACAAATTCTTAATTCTGACGATTTGAATAGTATGATAAATGAGCACTCTGCAAATATAACCGTAACAGATCTATTGGAAGTAGCTTATATAAGAGCCTTGTTAGATGATAAGTTTTGACATTTTTTAATTAAGTATCCACAACCAGATTTAGTTTGTAGAAAAGGAGCCCTGTACCTTGTTCAATACAATTCTCCATTTTCATGAGATAAACAGTGTTGCAGACTGTGGAAATCAAATTCTGGCTACTCTCAACAACTTCACTCTAGTGGTCGTGCATATTGCACCACTCGTCCTTCTCATCTAGAAGACCTAGGATCTCCAACATCTGCTCTTCTCAACATTACGGACCATCAGGAAATCCTAAACTTTTAAAAAATCGAAAGACCATAATAAGAAAATCTACTTGCATGTAAAAAATAATTACTTGCAAAAAAGGGTAAATACCACAAAAAATAACAATTATTTTGTCTTACGTACATACTTACGAACAAAGTATGCAAGCATTATCATAATTTTCAAATTCCCGTTGTACCTACTTTTATGATCACATATTTATGTACTTGTGCGGTTTTGTAGAAACATATTTGGCTGTGGCTTCATAATTCTAGGTATTTGAATAATAACGAATATTTCGCTACATTGTTTGTGTCCTGAGTGGGATTGAAAAGTATACACTACATTTGAAAATAAAAAACACGTCGCCAGCAAAAACTTTTCAATGCCGACTTCTGTTATGAATTACTTTTTATTTTATACTTAAACCTATTTCTTATTACCTTTAATATATATACTAATTTTTTTTTAATTTCTCAATTTCCTTCAAAACTCCAAATTTTATGGTTAATCTAGAGTTTTTTCATTAACTATAGGAGCCTACTTTACTTTCTGCAAAGGAATTATCGGAAAATAGCTCTGTTATAGAAGAATATTAGCTTCCTTGTGATACAGCTGTTTCTTCTCCTAGGTAAGTTTGTGGCGAGGGTGAATTGAAAAAATGGGAGTTTATTGACCATTGCAATGTCATGAACAGATATGATCTGCGGTAACGAGCTGCATGAAGTAGGGTTCACACTAAACGGGGATGGATATGATGGTGTTTCACTCCTTACGGTGTTTAAGCTTAATTTCCCCAGTTGACCTAAAATAAATATTTTCTCAAGCCTTTTTTGCAAAAAGCTTTTGAGAATTTGATAGCTTGCGGTATGAGTGGGACCAACCCTCTGCACATAAGTACATCTGCTTCATCACTTTCCTTACTTTTGCTGCTCAAATTTTCAATATGCATTGTGGCTTTTAGTAACAATTCGTTTCTTTCACAACTTTTTGAATTTCTTTTTCTTCTTGCGGTTTTTATATGTGTCTATATGAAAACAAAACATATTTAACCATTAAAAATTTTATTTCTGAAAATTGAATTAAATTCTTACCGGTGAAACTGTTTCGTCATCCGAGCTCAGCATAGTACTTATACCCTCCTCTGGCAGTACGAATTCCTTTAAAAAATTTAATTCATTAAAGTACCATAAATTTGGTTGAGAAAAAAAACACACATATGCACAGCTTGCAGGTTTTCAATGAATTAAACCAGCAAAAAGAATAAACTTGACTACACACCATGCAACCAACATCAATGTAACCAGAAAATATCAAAATATTTTGATGTTTATGAAACCTCCAATGCAACACGAAATGAAACCATAAACACGACTGCAAACTACAATGGAACAAGCCTGGTTGCATAAACACGTTGCATTGTCTGTAGCCAACATTAAAGACGTGCATTTGTGTAACAACAAGTATTGTGAAAACAGTTCTAACAAGTTACATACTACGTACGAAGTTGTGCTTAGTGGAACTAAGTTGTAAGCACAGCTGACCATTTTTTGCTTTGCGAATTTTTATACAAGTTTATGTCAAATATTGTTTATGTTTGTACCATGATCAGTGCTACCACGGCCAAGAAATTTGTGCCTCAAGATTTAATAAAAAAGTAACCAAATAAGAAAAAATACCCAAATTTAAAATGCTTTTTGATTTAGTTTAAATACATTGCAAGTTTGTTTTTTCAAATATATTTGACATATATTATAAAAAAATTTGTACTTCATAGTTTAATAATAATAAAACAATGAAACAAAAATATAGTTTTCTTACACTCAAATTAAGTAACAACAAAAAGTTTAAATGTAGTTTTATTATATATTGAGGACTTTTCTGTATTTCATTCAAAATTAAAATATTCTGATTGGAATACAGAACATGCTTGATAAGGTTAATAATAGTTTTGATTTATTTGAAACACATTTTTTTAAATAAAATAAATTCTTATTATTAGCAATAAATTTAAAGCTTTTATTTTTTAAAAAAAATATGTGATAAAAGTGTTGTTTAAACAGATACTTAACGTTGCTAAAACATAGAAATGAGTAGTCTACACTTAACATTAACATGACCTTAAAGTTAATGATAGTGAATTTATGTCTATGTAACGCACATAGAAGCGTGCAAACTTAGCATATAAAATAAAAACAAATTCTAAATTTTTGGTTGGAAAAAGTAATCAAGATATAAAAAAATACACAAACACATACAAAAAAGTAACCAATTTTGGTTAAAAGTAACCAAAGCGGCAGTGCTGCCCATGATCCAATTAACAAGACAAATCCGTTGAAGAAGCTGATCGCTTATGATGTATTTCCTGATTGTCAAATTCAATATTGAAAAAGAAAAAACAATATCTTTATGAATGGAATTTGTTTGGCAGCTAAAAAATATAAATGTTTTTGGTGTACTAGCGGGTTTGCCTTGTTTATTATGTCATTGTTTGTACAAAGCGACGCATATATAAAAAATGTAAACGTATAAGAATTTTAAACTATTTAAAAGTGAAAAGTGCAAGTACTCCCATTAACAGAAAGGTCAGGTATGTTTATTTTAATTGAAAGTTGACTAATTTTCAGTTATTTTAAACTTAATTTCAAAGTGGAAGCTACATAAACATTTTCATTAACAATAAAGAAAGTGTCTTAACTTACTGTTATTAACTATTGTAATTCACAGCAGAAATTTATTTCTGGGAAATGTAAACCTCATATTTGATTTCTGATATAAAAATCTGTCTTTTAGATGAAAAAGCTTATATAAAATATTTTTTAATATGAACAAGAGAGAATTCATTTTTAAATGTCATACTTTTTTCCAGTTAAGAATCTAAACTCAAAAAATATTTCAATTAATTTTAATTAAATGTCAAAACTTAATAAAGCTTTGTGTTAATGCATTTTTAGTAGCCAATGTTCAAATTTTGAGCTTGTTTTAACTTTAAGTAAAATTGTTTATTGTTAAGATTTTAGACAAATTAAAGTTTTAAAAATTCGTTACTACTTTGTATGCAAAAAGAAAAATGGTCCTGGAAATATAGTATTTTTAGTGTCCCCAAAGAGGAAAATAAAAAGTGGATGGACTATGGCTTACTGCAATTTTTGCAGGCTGATGGCCTGTTTTTGACTTCATATTTAAATACACGTTTAGTTAATTTTCATTTAAATTTAAGTTAAATACAGTTTCAGTTTTTTGTGTTAAATGATTGCTTTTATTTAATTGCGATTAAAATATGTCAGCTTCATGAAATTACCTAAATTTTTGAAAAAAAAAACATCTGTTTAAGAAAATTAAAGAAAAATTTTTTAATGTGGATTCTTTTTTAGGCTGAAAATAACAAACTGACTAAAAATGTTACGAACTTTAACCAAAATAATTATCACTTTAGATTAAAAAAAAACCACTAACAACAAAATTGTTCGAAAAATAATCATATTAAATAAACAATTAGCTACTGGCATGAGCCTTGCAATGTTTACTGTCACATAACTAGTTAATATTGATCAAATAAATCAAAAAAACTCAACTAGTTGACAAACAAGCAAGAGAGATATATTCGGCTGCGCCGAATCTTATATACACTTCACCATAGTATGGAGTGGCGAAAGAAGTCAGAATCACGATAATTCATGCCCACGAAATACGAAAAAAAAATAAAAAAAAGAACTTAAATGGAAAAAATTACATTAAAGAAAAACTAATTGCCACTCAACGTCTTACGGACGCACCCTCACGTGATCACGCATTATTGGTTCTAATCTCTATTTCATAGTAAAGGCTGATTTCATATACACATCTTGCAAAGCAACACTGGAAGCATGAGTTTACAATGCATTCTAGTGTTGCTTTGCAAACTGCGTTTATGAAGTCTGTCATAAATTATGAATTCCGTAACAAATTTGTAACAGTTTCTTGCCTGGGGTGCATTATAAAAATATTAACATACCCTTATTACCACTTATATAATTTTTCACACATCCAAGAAGTGTTTCAACGTCTTTATTAAAAAGCCAGTGGTCTTCGACTAGACAAAGAAATGATTTGAAACGTAAGAAAAGATTTAATAATGAAGAAATTCTCCCAAAATTTATTTAAAAAATCGCCAACTATTACATGAATCTCCTAGTCTAATAATTAAAATGTTCCAATATTATCTTCATATTGAAAATAATTTAAAGCTATCAAAAATTCTTAAAAAAAGAACGAAGTTTTTCAAATAAAAAGTAAAGTAATAAAAATATCGAAAATGTATCAAATATTAAAAAAATAATAATAAATAGTTGGTCAGGATTTGAAATCGTACCCTACACGGTGGCACGGTTTCGAATCCTGAACACAACACAATGCTATTTTTTTAATTTTCGATACATTTTAGTTGTTTTTATTACTTTTACTTTTTATTTGAAAAAGTTTGTTCAACAATTTATTTAAAAAACCAGGCACAATCTCATTTGTAATACTTTTTTTTTAATTTTTGCGTTCTTTCCAATTTTATGAACGATAAAAGGTTTATTTTTCAAAAATATCCAATATGTTATCAGATAGGATTTTGTACAGTGATAAACTAATTATATAATGAATTCAGTAAGTTGTCGACGTTTTTATTTGATATAATAATAATGCCAAAAATAAAATAACGGTGTAAGAAAAAATTGTAAATTATAAAATATAACAACATATTTTAATTCATTATTTTAATTTAATTTTTTCTTTGAAACTCGTATGATGTACGTATGTATGTAAACTAGTGGTATTCTGATAGTTGTCTTTTTAAAATTTTGTTAACTTTTCCATTTACTTATCTGTATTGCGGTTGGACCAGACGATAAAGGTTTTGGTTCAATATAACCTGTTTATTTCTGATATAGAAACACAATGGAAATTCAACCACATTTGATTTAAAAAAATACGAATTCGGTCATGTATATTCAGCCTGCTAAGAAAACAGCTGGATTTAATTAAAAACATTTTTTATTTAATTCTTCTTCTGCGTTTGCTGTGTAAGACAAAGAACTAAATATGAAAAACTACGATAAAATCGCAAACAGGAAGTTTTTTGCTCTCAAATCCAACCCATAATTCGGCTTATTTTCGTAATATTTTACCATTAATCTCCTAAGATCTTAACTTATCATTTATAATACAAATATGTATGCATATACTATTTTTAGACGCGGTACAGCTCGTGAACTATTATCGCTACGCTTTACAAATGTTTTGGAAATTTGCCCCAAACATTCTGATCTAAAAATCCAAGATTCTGATTGTTTGAAAAATATTTGATGAATTGCGAACTATTCTTAAAATACAATTTAATAAGGCCCACATTAAATTATTCACTTGGATAATGCAATCTAGAAGCTAAATATAAATTTGTGGAAAGTAGGTATATCAATACTTTTATTCAAAATACAAATGCATTTTAAATTTTTATTCCAAATACAAAATAGTTTTTAATAAAAGTTTATTTTTCACAATGGAAATGATATTTTCAAGTTTTTTTACTCTATGATTTTAATGATCTTTAATCAATATTGAATCATACAATTTTTTTTGTTGTTCGCATATTTTTAAGAATTTTTGTCATTTAAGAGATTTTTTCAACTTTTGGTCGCCGATTGCCAATTATATGATTTTTTTTAAATAAATTTTGGGAATAATTTCCAATATTGCAGTTGCTACTTTTAGAATATGCGATATTTTCGCGGGGTTTTCAATTTTTTAGTTTCTTTGCTCATTACATTTTGGAGCTTGATATCGAATTAAATTCTTACATCAAACTTTGTTTTTATTTTATAGAAAAGGCAATTATTTGAAGTGCTTTTGAAGATTATCTCACTGATGTTACTGAATGAAAGAAACATTTCTTATCAAATTCTAGCCGGGAAGAGATTTTTCTGGTTTGTTATGTGTTACTGAGTATTCAAACAACATTTTAATTGTCAAAAGATTTTTTATCACATTGTACACATAATAATATCGGGTTCTGATATACTGCGAGTACGCTCTGCACCTGACTATAGAAAATAATTAAAATTACACAAGTATGAAACAGAATATAAGCATAAATTTTTCCTTTCTTCTGAAAGCACAAATAGTCATAAAAAAATGAAAAATTAATACATTTTTAAAACAAAACTAAAATTCAATTTCATTGATTTTTTATATTTACTCGTACATAGTGTATTGACGATCCATTACATTTCTTTAATATAAATAATACAAAAAATAATTATGGTTATTTATATACGCAAAAAAATATAAGCGATAAAAAAATACTGTAATATGAATCCATAATATTATACTAATAAACGTACAAAAATAAGTTTAAAGGAACAAACAAAAACAAAACAACAAATCATTGCTTTTCAATTGTTTAGTTTACACATGTATACACACAATGTGTATTTGTGCCCATGAACGCATTTCAGTATTGATGTATGTGTGACAAAAATAGCGAACTTACAAAAACCACAGCAATTTCCATCAAGAATTTGAAGTTTTTAGCTCTGTACAAGAAGCGCTGGTGACTACCAACCAGTAGGTTGTTGGATTGAATCCCAACGCAACTTTTTCAACAAATTTTTAAAAGTAAAATTATTTCGAATACCATTTGTTTTTGCCCATCTTGTATTTGTTAATGGACCGACTTTAATTATTTTCAGTCTAAGCCTACGGAGAACTCCATACAAGAGATCTGCTTCATAAAATTGACCGTAGGACAGTTTGGGCCATAAAAAACAACAGAATAGGAAATATAACAAAAAAGTCTTTTGGCTATATCTCATTAATTATTGAGCCGAGTTTTGTTATTTTCAAACCAAATAATTTTATAAAAAATTCCAAGAGAATGGTATAAAATTTATGCGTCTATGTTGTGTGAGGCCTTAATTCTACTTACACCAAAATATAGCAGACGGACAGACGGACATCGCTCATTCGACTTCTCTATCTATAAGGATCCCGAATATATATACTTTTTGTGGTCTTAAATGAATAATGAAGAAATTACATACGGAATGACAAACCTTTCCAAATTTTTTGGTGAAGGCTATAAAAACAAAAAGCAATAATACTTAAGTATTAATCAAACCAAAAAAGTTTGTCTTAAGTAAAAACAAAAATTAGAAAGAAAAATGGTACAGGAGATAAAACCAACGTGTAACAATAGTTTAATTTAGCGTTAGCCAAATAATCACTTTGGATTAAAAAAAAATACTAATAACAGCAATGTTTTAAAATTTTAAAACAATTTAAAAAATACCTCAAAGAATAATATTAATAAAAGAAATCCAAATTTCACTCCAAAAATTTTGATTTTTTAATGGCTGCAAACTTTTTTATTACTTTGTTGCGTAAAACAACAACAAGATATCAAAAACATATGTACGAGGGCGGATTGATATTGTAGATACTAAGTAGAATTTTTTTTTCAAATATCATTTATTTCTCAACATAGTCGCCTTTTAGCTCAATACACTTAGTCCAACGTTTCTCCAGTTTTTGTATCCCTTCCAACAAATAGGATTTTTCGAGGTCCTTAAAATAGGTATTTGTTTGGTCAATAATTTCATCGTTGGAACTAAATCTCTTTCCACCGAGCCATTTCTTTAGGTTTGAAAATAGGAAGTAGTCACTAGAGGCTTAATCCGGAGAAAATGGCGGAAGAGGTACCAATTCGTAGCCAAATTCATAGAGCTTTGCCATTGAGACTGCACATGTCACACGTTTACGTTTATGGTCAATTGAGAGCAAACGCGCCACCAATCTTGCCGATAGCTTTTTCATATTCAAATTTTCATGTAAAATGTTGAACACACGTTTATATGATATGTTTACCATTTCAACAATCTCACGTAACTTGATTTGGCGATCATTCATAACGATATCGAGGATTTTCTTGATATTTTCTTCAGTAACCACCTGATGGTATTGTTGCAGTGCTTGTTCGGCCGCGATTAAGTTCAGCCATCCAATATTTTACCATGTCATCTGACTGAGCAGACTCACCGTAATATTTATCGAGCTTTTCTTTTGTATCTTTCGCCGTTTTCCTTTTGAAATAATAGTGTTTAATCATTGCACGAAATTCACTTTTTCCATTTTTCAAGAAACACAAAAGTAGCTTACATCAAACGACTACAACAAATAAACTAATCGATGAATTTTGGTTAAATTTTAACAGCAGACGTTTGATAGATCGCAATTTCTAAAAGTAAGTTTTTGTGTTTGTGCTGCCATCTAGCGCTAGGTAGCTTCAAAATCAATCCGCCCCCGTATTTTAAAATATATGCACACTAGACATATGTATAACTAATTGATAAGAAACTTTTGGCGTAATACCACGCCAACATCATGCAATTAATGAATATCGTTTTATATTGTCAAAAATACATCGAACGCGTCTTAGCAGAATCTAATTACTTTTGAATTATTTCAAATACGAGTTTTTAAATGTTGTATACGTTTTAAAGTTAAATTAAATTTCGGCATATTTGCATTTTAATAATAATTTTACTTGTGCTTGGTGCATGAACTTTATTAACGGGCGCAAAAAAATAGCAAGGTGCATCTTACATTTTTCTGCAGTATGCTACTTGCAAAACGTTATATGTCTAATGTACATATTGCACATATATATGCTTCAAAAGTGGAATAACTGATAAAACGGGTTTCTCGACCTAATAATGATAATTAATCATTCATATTGTGTAAAAAATATCATACACAATGCGTATTGCACATCTTATATATTTCCGTTAAGGTGTGGTGAGTTGAGAACTTTAATTTTGTGTTTTGTAAGACCATTTGGTTTCAGTTGTGACAGTTTTGAAGAGTATATATGTATGTGCATTATTGTAAAAATTTAACGCATATTTTACATACATTTTCTTACAGGGTTTCTAAATTTACGTGGTTCTGATATTAGTTATAATCCGGTATTTTTTGCTTATTTAATAATAAGTAAATCTAAACTTATGTGTTTTCTTGATGATTCCAAGTTACCAAACAATTTCCATTCACATCAAGTCAATAACGGAATTGAAATTTCGATACATCCATACGAACTAATCGGAGCAGAATTAAATTCTATTGTAAGTTTATAAAATCTAATTTTGTCATTGTTTTTTTGTATCTTTATTTTTAAGTTAATAAGTTTATTGTATAATTTTTGAATAGCATTTGTAGCATTCGAAAAGTTAGGTATACCCGGAAAAAATATGTTTTTGGCTCACAGTTGCAGATTGACTCAACTAAAGAAAAATACCCATGTATCCTGAAATTAAAAAGTAAAATATTTTTTTCAATATTTTTTTTTAAATATTGAAACAACTTTGTCACAATTCTATATAGAACACCACAAGTTTATAACAAAGTTCTTTGCTGTGGGCAAGTTAGGCTATATGCATAAACCTTTAACCATTATTTTTAAAACTCATATGTTTTTACAAATTTATATAAAGAATTACAAATTATAAACAAAGTAGGCCATAAAAAACATATGTAAAAACTTATACATATGTATAGAAAAGTAGTCTTAAGTGATTTGTTTATCTCCCAGAGCTGTCAAGATTTGTATACTTTTTATACAAAATTGTTAAAATAATTTTCGTTTTGTGTTTACTTAACTGAATTGTGTTTCCTTAAAACAAAAATTTTTAAAAGAAAAAAATAAAGCAATTGTTTGACATCCCTAGACGGTTTTTCCAAAAACAAAATGCGTGTGGTTTTTGTAATGTTGCTGTTGTTGTACTATCGAGCATCGAGTATATCTTGGTATAAACAATACAAAAACAAATTATATTCGATATGAATCTGTTAATTTTTCTTACAACTTTTATGCAATTATTCAACCTTTCAAAATTCATTCCTAAATTTTTTTATCTTATTTTTCTTTTAGCTTTTGTACAATTAGTCAACCTTTACACATTTATTCCTACTTTTTGATCGGAGAAGAGACTTGTAGCTGTCATACATACTTTTCGTTTCTTGCAAATGTTAGCGTAAAAAAGAATTTATATAAAACAAGTATTTTTCGGTGATTAAAAATGAGAAAATTTTCAATATATTTATTAAATATTATCTCCTTTTGTGTAAAATTTTCGATTTGGGGTTAGACCAATTGGCATTCATACAATGAGTGAGTATAATAATTTAAAACAAAAAAGCAAGCCGACGAGTGCAAGGATGAACAAATGAATACCGTTATCGGTTTATTCGTTACAATTTATGTAGAAACTCCCACCTACGGGTGAATAAAAAATTAGTGTTATAAATCCTAACGAAACGATAAAATTATTACACAATACGCATTAAATTTAAGATCTAACTTAAACATTGCTGGCCACCTTGCAACATTCCATTTAGTTGCAATTAGTATCGATTTTAAAGAAATAAGTAATGCTTACAAAGTAGAAATTTAAAATAGTTCATAAAAATATTTATAAAAAGTTTTACACAGACGAGCTGGTAAAAATTCATATAGAACAAAATCTGTAGGATGTTGTTTTATGCAGACCGCATGCTGTACCCATGCGGACATGGTTAAACAAAAAGCCGATAAAATTTGTTTAATACGCCGATTGCCCAGAAATGTCCCACCCAAAAATTATGTTTTGTGCCAACGGGAAACCCGGGTTATACCACTCATGATTTGAGGCCCGAAGTCGGGTCTCAATATAAACGCAACTCCTAAAGATTTATTAAAATTAGGGTCGGCCAACTGCATTCACGCAAAATCGTCTTTTATCCGATCCAACACTGATTCTAGTGGGGTTTTAATACCCATCATTACCCTCACATTTACAGTAAGCAGGACTTACTGAGCACAATCATGTATGGAGCTCACACGAATTCGGCAAGTTTTTTCCTGTCCGCTGCCAGAAACTGCCAGCTTCAAGTTCTACACCATTGAAGCGCAGCCCATACCACAATTGTGGAAATTATCTCACACACATTCTTCACACCGATTCTTTTACTCTTCATTTAGTCGTCGATGAGAAAGCGACGAATGCACATGCGGCGGATGCTCATACATTTTTTTATATGTTTTTTTATTAATAGTTCTCCAGCAAACACTGGCGTTTCATTTTAAATTGATGATATGCGAAAAATATTTTATTATGAACAATTCATTTGGCAACATCAAGTATTTTTTATTTAAGTATTATAATTAGAGCATTTATTTAATTTTCACAGTTTCTTCACACAGATTCTTATGCTCTTCATTTAGTAGTCAATTATCCAGCGACGAGTGTACATGCGGCGGATGCTTATAGATTTTTCAAATATATTTTTAAAGACTACTTATCCAGCTGTCGTTTCATATTTTCAATAGAATGGTGCAATTCGATAGATATTTTATGATTGCAAATGCTTTTAGCAATATGCAATGTTTAATATATTATAAAACATTTAAAAATGAAAGGGAAGAAGTTTTTAAAAGACACTTTTATAACTTTCATTTTAATACAATGAAAACTATTAAATTCAAATCCATGCCTTTTTAACTGACCTATAAAACCTTCATATTTTGCACACATACAAACGCCAGCTAATTTTTTGGAGTCTACAATAGAAAAAAGTATTTTTTTTTATCGACATCGAACATTGTTTCAAAAATATTGTACTCTATCTACGCATCGAATACAAATAACGAGTTCGCAAAGATCATTGGTGTCAGTGCTTTCATCTAAAGAAAAATAATAAAACTCGCAATTTTTTGGCTCTTTGTTAATAAATTAATACACATCACCGAAAGTATCAAGGAACAAGGGAAGTGTGGATGGGAGAAAGATTTTCTTTTCCTGTAATTTTTATGATAAGAAGCGTTTTTTTAGTTTGAAGGATTAAACTATTACCTAAGGTAATACAATGCGGCATCATATTTAAAACGCTTGACTTTGTGTTTGCTGGGAAAACTCGGTGCCTGCACCAACACTAATAAGCAACAATACAATCACAGTTTAAATTTTGCGCTTCAATGTTCTACACCAATTCCTCACATACATAACTCATGCTGCAGCAGAGGTCTATTTGGAAGTCTCCAATACGATTCTACCTGTGGGTGAAAACATGTCAACATGGCGAAGTGGCAAATTGGTAGCGACGACATCTTCGGACGGACGTTTAAATTTCGCTTTGGCGCCATTCTTTCCAGATTTCTTCGGAACAGAAAGATCTGAAGAGTGAAGCATCGAAATATGCTCACCCTTGCATTTGCCACATTTACCCGTACTCAAACAGTCGCGGGCAGTACGTTAGGAAGACAGGCATCTGGAGCAATAACGGTGGAGGACAAACGACAAAAATCTCATTTTTTTCATGATGCCAATTGGTGGGTACATTTCGACCTCAAAGAAGTTTTGTTGGTAATATTCGAACCCGAGGTTCCAATGGCACCTGACGTCGTGGTTAGAGTGGACCTATCAGCCTGATTTGTAAGCAAAGCAGCTTCAAAGCCACGACAGAACACAACTCAGGTTGAGTAAATTACTAATTTCCCTCTAGGGAAGCTTCAGTAGCCGGAGAACGTTTTTACGATTCTGCCTAACTTCCAAGCGAAAGCTGTTCATTTTGAATGACTACTAAATCGTTCACCGCAATTTCCCCTTCAAGATATTTCCATTTATACCGTTTATGTAAGCCATCGGAGACAGAAATGTTGAGCAAAAGCTATGACTAAGACCTACAGGCTCCAGCGGTCCAGAATTAAATCAGGCTTCTACTTCATGCCACTAAAGATCACAATTTGCTAAGTCAGACGGCGGAGCGCCACGACTCCTCAAAGCAGCAAGATTATCCTCTGATTTATCATGATGCGAATTGTGACTGCCAACGATTTCTTGAATCTTACAAACTCTGTTCGCAACTAAGGTGATCCATGAATTGGCATCTTTTCCTAGCCATGAAAGGACGATCGTAGAGTCAGTCCAACAATAAATTTGACCAAGTGGGTCATCGGTCTCAATTACCACAGTTTTCACAAGATCTAAAGCTAAAACTACACCACAAAGTTCTAGACGATGGGAGGTGTAGAAACCGTCTTAATCGGCGCAAATTTAGTTTTAAATGCCAATCAAAAATGAAAATCTTGCCTATCGGGATTTCAACCAAACGTTAAAACGTTGGAGATGATCTGTAGATGGTTTATATAAAGTTTGCACGAAATCGAACCAGTGGTTCCGGCGATATGACATTTAGATTTGTTATATAAAACGCGTACCCCACATAATTCTTTCATATCTGTACAACTATACGAGTGAAGCTTTTACATTCGACATGTGATTTTCTTAGAATAACTTACGATTCCCAGAAAAATATTGGCGGTACAGGATGGGGAAAACGAGTAACACCCATAGGATGTAATTATTATTATATTTTTTATTATATCTGTACTACTATAAGAGGGATTTCTAAATTCCATGTGTGTTATTTTTTAATAATATGTGTTTACGCCACATTCTGTACAACTTTGCCTTTCATTGTAATTGAGTGCTTGAGTAAGCTTTAGTAAAGCTCTCTCGACTACAAGAAGGGCTTTAGTTAGCGGCTGTTTAATTACGCGTCATTATGTTTTTTTTTGTCATTAACTCGATATATAAGCTGAAAGTCAGATGTTTATTGCAAATTAATGATTAAGTGAGTATTCATTATTTCAACGCGAAAATTATTCTTGGACAAGATTTCTTGTAAGTGCACCCCCGCGTAAACATTTTGGTCCTTCGAGCCGGATAGTAAGGATCTTGCCTAGGAAAACCTATTTTTCACCTATAAAGGACAATTCAAACCAGGTTATAAAAGGACAATTCAACCCAGGATATAAAAGATAAGGTGAAACCCAATAAATTAATAATAAAAGGTATTGTCAGTATACTCATATATAATTAAATTTTAAAATAAATTAATACATATATTAATTATAAATTGATACATAAATTAATATTAATCTATATATAAATAGACAAGTCAAATTTTTAGATCCCTTTTTCTCCTTAGTTTGCAACCCGATTTTGTTATTCTTTTACCAAATGGTAAACATTGTTAAGCTTTAGTGACCCGATTACATATTGTTTAAATCGGTTCAGTATTAAAGGAATAAAAGTTGACACCACTACAAATGATAAAAATACACACGTACATTACCTTATGTAAGTATTGGTTCAAGCAAAGCGACGAGAGTGTTTACATACATATGTATATGAGTAATAAGATTTTTTATATATGTGGGTGTTTGTATGCAATTTTATTTGGTTTATTGTTTTTTCCATGGGGAAGGGAATAAGTAATTAGGTAGTTTTTTCTGTTTAAATGAATGCAACTAAAATACGTTTAAACTGGCGGTCGAATTTCGACCACTAGGCGTACTCTAGTACATATTATATCATTAAGATTAAAAATCGAATATAAAATAATATAAAAATAATTATAAATTGTATGTACATAGTATGTAAGTCCACATACTTCGTGTATATACCTATATACATCTAAACATATAAATACATTTATATATAAGTACACATGTATATTTCGGTACTTAGCAATAATAATTTAAATACCATTAATGGTCTTATAATCTTTTTCCTACAAATTCAAATTATTGATTTAAGAAACGATATCCACAAGGGGGTTTTAACATAGTGTATACCACCATCTATATAAGGATAAAAGGAAAGCATTAAAGATTGTGTAAGGAAACTTATGTCACTCATTGTACTTATGTATGCATTTATATTGTAAACGCATAACTTCTCTACACTCTCTTTAAATTAAGCCGTTAGTATGTAGTTATGTAGCTTAACGTTTAAACCACTCTAGCTAAGAATATAATAAATAAATAGCAGAATAGTCAGTCCGCAACAATCATTAAAATGAACAAGAGGTGTTTTATTTTTGTTCGCGACCACCATCCACTACATGGCGACCTAGACATGAGCAAAAGTAAAAGAGTCAATAACGGGAAACATCAAAGTTTTAAAAGAATTTAAATATGTCGCAATATATAAATTTGTGTATAACTATAAAATAGTTTAAAAAGTTAAAACCTTGAAATTAATGTACACATGCAAAAAAGAGGTAGAAAATAGCTAAAACAAAATTATTTAATTTTATCACAAAAATCCCAAGTGGAAAGTGATAAAAAAATAAATATAATAAAGTTTCAGAACAATACAAACATTTAATAAAAATATTTAACGAAACTTTACAAAATATTTAAAACGAAAAACATGGTTGCGGCGCATTTAACAAAAAAAATTAGTACAGTCATAATACAGTTAGTAATTCTGGGCGAAGTGACATTATTTCTTCGTTACGGTAATAAACCCGTTATAAAAGGACCCGTTATATTAAGTGGCGTGATTCTTTTCGTCAAATGAAAAACATGTCGACAAGCAGAAAAAGCAAAAATGTGCGTAAGAACGAAAGTTAAAATAAAGAGGAAAACTTAAAAAGTAATACATACCCACATATATCAGAATATACAATAGTATTTTACAAGAAAGAGGTGAAGCTTAAAACATTATATACTTAAAAAAGGAACAACGGCAACTTTGTATAAATATACATATTATACCTATATGCAAGTATACATATACTTATGTTAATAAGTGTAACAACAAAAAAATATATAAAAAATAAAAAACGATTGAACAAACCGAACTAAAATTAAAAACAAGAATTTTAATTTTGATTCAAAATATCTACTTATATAAAAAAATAGCATAAAATTTAATAACATTAAAAAGTAAAATTAAAAAAACAGTTTACGAAATAAAGAAATTTTTGGAAAAGAACATAAAATTTCAGAAAATAGTGCAAGAAACTGCATAATAAAAACAGGTATATAACAAAATTACAAAACTACAGAAATAATGGACAGAGAGTGCATAATAAAACTACCGAAAGCAATGAAAGAAACTATAACACAAATAGAAACAAAAAGTTGACAAAAACGATACAAATTTTAAAGATAAAGAGAAAAGAAATTAAAATAAAGAATAAAATAAAAAGGTGAAGAAAAGAAAACAACGATTAAACACAAAAAGTTGACCAAAACCGAAACAAATTGTCAAAATAAAGAAATTAAATTAATATAGAGAACAAGAAACAAAGAGAAAACAACGAAAAAAAATATATATATATTTATTAAAACGATACATTGTCTGATAGAAAAAAAATTAGAGTGGAAAACAGAAAAAATACAAACAAAACTTGAACAAAATATCAAATCAAGAAGGTATGGAAGGGAAGGTAATGCAAAAGAAAGTAGAGAATGTTAACGGAAGCCAGCGACGCCGGCGCTGCAATAACACCACTGACAGCATTCCAACAGCTTTACACATGTAAGATCAATTTATAGGACTATGTACTTATTGCACAGAATATAACCAATAAATTTATGTATTAAAAGTCAAAATTATATACAATTTATTATTGAATTTTTATATAAAATTTAAAAATGTTTTTATATACCTAAGTGCCTATGTATTATACAATATATGTACATATGTAAATAAAAATTGGGAAAAACCTGTAAAATTAAAAATAAAATATTTGAATAAACTTATTTAAACCAATAATATGTATCTAAATAGAAGTTACATAAAATTAAAAATACAAAATAAAATGTTTTAATAAATTTATTTTAAACTGGAATATGTAAACAAAAGTTACGTAAAATGAAAAATACAAAACAAATGAATAAATGTCTACCGAACTTAATTTCTAAATCGAAGCATTTAACAAATTAATGTCAGATTTTTACAAAATAAAAAAAAAGGGTTTTGCAAAAGCGTCCTATTTTGGGTAAACAAAGCAAAATCGAAGAATACATAGATAAGATAAAATCAATTTAATTGAGGAGCTAACTGAATCTAATTTAACAAATTGTTTAATTTCGTTCATATAGTCAAAATTAGATGAGAAAGCAAGAGAGGTTTTACCAGAACAAATAACAAGTATACATCAGATTAAAAACACCCTCAAAAGTAGAATCAAACCTGATAACTCAAAAATCGTGGCAGGCAGAATTGCAGCCTTGCACATTAAAAACAACAAATACACAACTTATAAGCTAATTTTTGGAAGAAATGCAATTATGCCAAACGATATAAATTTAGAAAAATTAAAAATTATTACAGTAAAGAAGTTAAATATCGGCTACAAAAATCTCACAGTATTATAGAAGCACTTATAAACAATCACAAGAAGAGAAATAAAGAATGGTATGACAAAAAAGCAAAAACATTCAATGTAAACATAAATGATAAAGTATTTGTAAAAAAGGAACCATATGACAAATTTAGGAATATATACGATGGTCCTTATATTGTAAAACACATAGAGGGAGTAAATGTAACTAAATATATATGATGAATGTTCAAAAAAAGATAAAACCTTACATAAAGATAGATTAAGAATAGCTAATTAAAGTGAAGTAAAGGCATTACTTTTCACACAACAATAAGGTAAATGTTTAAAAATCCTTTTAACTAACTATTACGAGTTGAAAAAATAAAATAAACAAAACAAAAATTTTTTTAACGAAATTAAATTTTGTAGATTAAAAATTAATCATTATTGCTTAAAACAAAAAAATGCATTTAACAACACTAGAACTACATATCGCACTTGATCAACAAGAGGGTATTAACTCGAAATTTTGAAATTTTCAACAGAAGCAAAGCACTTTTTGATTTTACATGAAAGGTATATGAAAAATAGATTTTAAATCATCCGTTTCATTAGCGAAACATAGACAAAACAATGTGAAATTTTTACAGCAGCTAAATATGAATATTAGAATGCAAGTTTTGGAGAAAAGTGAAAAAATTAAAATTTCGAGTTAATACCATCTTGTTGATCAAGTGCGATATGTTAAATCCCTCGTAAAATTTTAATTAATATTTATTATTCAAAATTAATTATTATTACTTTAAATACCAAAAATTTTTTTTTGGTTTTTTAATTTCTTATAATTCTATTTTAATAAGTAACTTTAAATTAAATACCTATGTGAAAAAAAATTTGAATCGTACTCAGATTGGGCACCTGATTTGATTTAACATTTTTTTTCTTTAGGAAGGGAGGTGTAAGGAAACTTATGTCACTCATTGTACTTATGTATGCATTTATATTGTAAACGCGTAACTTCTCTACACTCTCTTTAATAAGCCGTTAGTATGTAGTTATGTAGCTTAACGTTTAAACCACTCAAGCTTAGAATATAATAAATAAATAGCAGAATAGTCAGTCTGCAACAATCATTAAAATGAACAAGAGGTGTTTCATTTTTGTTCGCGACCACCATCCACTACAATTGCAATTCGTAGGAGCAAGCGTAGGTGTTTTCTCCTTTGGGGCCTTGCATATAAACTGGTAACCAAGAAACTTAAATGCCTTGGTCCATCGCCGCCTAGAGAAGAGCCTATCCTCGAAGGAATTGTAGATCATCTCTTTCCCCAACAGGCAATGCAACAAAGGTTCGCAGAATTTTTCGACATTCCTCCGGTTACGATTTCCGAGATAGAAGGTGCTGTCTCAAAATTTAAAGACAAGAAGGCACCAGTCTTAGATGACAATTTAAATATGGTTCTAAAAGAAGCTGTTAAACTGAACATTTTATGAAGGTAGTAAGCGCATGCTTGAGCCAGGATACCTTTTCAACAATGTGGAAGCGACAGAAGTTAGTATTGTTACCTAAGGATAATAAGTCGTTAGATGACCCCTCCTCGTATCGTCCCCTGTGTATGATAGATACAACTGGTAAACTGCTAGAGAGCTTAATTTGTAGGAGATTGGAAGATTATATTGAAGCTAATCGTGGCTTATCAGATAACCAATTAGGCTTTAGGAAAGCAAGATCAACAGTGGATGCTATCAAAGTTGTAGTAGAAACTGCTGCTCGGGCTATCCAAGGGCAGAGGTGGAGAAATGGAGCAAAAGAGTATTGTGTAGTTTTAACTTTAGACGTGAAGAATGCTTTTAATACGACAAACTGGGAACATATTGTTGATGCCTTAGCTAGATTAGACATCCCACGTTATCTACTGGCAATTATACAGGACTATTTCCGGAATAGAGAGTTAGTTTATGATACTGATAAGGGTATTAGGAGACGCAAGATCATTGGCGGGGTGCCTCAAGGATCAGTACTGGGCCCACTGCTGTGGAACGTCATGTACGATGTAGTTTTGAGGTTAAATCTACCTGAAAGGTATATGTATCAAAGGAGCTACTAGAGGTGGAAACCATTGCAAATGCCAGTATTCAGATCATAAGATTTTGGCTGAGATCAATGGGCTTAACTCTAGCAGACCATAAAACAGAAGCAGTATTGATAAGTTGTCGTAAGACTAGGGAAACAATTAGACTAAATATTGGCACGTGTAGCATAGAATCAAAGGAGTGTCTAAAATACCTTGGAGTCATAATTGACAGTCGTCTGTCTTTTCATGAGCATTTGCAGTACATTTGCTCCAAAGCATCAAAGAGCGCTGTCCCGGATCATGCCGAATACAAGAGGTCCTAAATATCTGCAGAGGAAATTGCTCACTAATGTAGTAAGGAGTATTATCCTATATGCATCCCCTATATGGTCAGGTGCACTGAGATATTCTACATATGTGCGCCTGATATCCCCTGTGTATAGGGTCGCTCCTCTACGAGTAAGTAGCGCATTCCGAACTGTTTCGGACGAGGCCGCTTTTGTTATTGCCGGCATGTTACCCATCGAGCTAGAGGCCGTATCGGACGGTACGGATGGTGTGACTGGTTTGTGCCTACGGAAGTGGTAAGAACGATGGAGAGCAACTGATACCGGAAGGTGGACTTACTTACTAATACCTGACATCAAGACATGGTTAGCAAGAAGACATGGTGACTTAAACTTCCACATTACACAATTTTTGAGTGGACATGGTTGTTTTAGGTCGTACTTGTATCGTTTCGGACATGACAGTGCTCCGTTTTATCCGAGCTGTGATGGTAATGTTGTGGAAGATGCCGAACATGTGCTCTTCATATGTCCACGATTTGTTAGTGGAAGGGCGCATTTAGAAGAAGTTTTAGGGTGTAGCATTAGACCGGACAACATAGTTCCAATCGTGTTGGAATATTTGAATAACTGGACGTGTGTGTATGTAATTTTGTGAATTTAGTTCTATTAGAACTTCGTAGGTTAGAAGAGATTCGCAGAAGAATAAATATAGTTTAGATCGGGTCTAGGACTTATCCCACCCCGTAACGTAAAGCCTTACGGTAGTTCCACGGGGAACGTTTGGGTCAGTGTAAAGGGGTCTTTTAGCGCGTTAAAGTCTCGCAATCCTGGCAAACACTATCAGTGCCAGTGTCTTGATGATTTCTTCCCATAATAAAAATAAAAAAACATGCATACATACATATGTATGTATGAAATAATTTATTTTTCAATGTTTGTTATTAATACAGTAATTTTGATTTAGCTGCACAATCAACTTTGCATAATTTTTTGTGCTGATAAATCAAAAATGCTATTATCTTAAATGTATGTTTGTATGTACATACATACAAAAAAATATATGAATTGCAATTTGTGTGAAGCAATGATTTTAAAAACTTGTATCATGTGGATGGAACAATGCAGGTCTTTAATGTACATACATCGCTATTAACTTTTGTATATTTATTTAAGTAAAATAAAATAAAACCAATTCTTTATTTGATTTGCATTGCAATATTTGAATTATAATATGCTTTAGGGTTTCAACTTGACGTTAGTTGAAGGCAGGATTTTGTCGAACCGATAAATGGCATTACATTATAAAGCCTTTATTTATTATTTTTTATACATTAAATGTTATTATTAGTAATAATAACTATAAAAACTGGAAGTTGTAATAATGCAGTCATATATCGGGAAGACAAAATCCTACCTTTAACTAAAGGCAAGTTTTAATTATAGCCCTTATTAATTTCAATTGTTATTTTTGTTAAAAGGTTGTATGTATGTACAATGTATTAATAGTAGCAAAACGTATTTGATGTAAGTAGCTCTCGTAATGCTATTCAAATAAATAAATTAAGTAATTCCGCTTAAACCAAACCAATCATAAATATTATTGTTAATCTAGTTTTGTTTTTTTTACCATATCGTTATTAATGTTCTTAACTATATATATATGTATGTGTACAATGCTATTTTCGTTTCCTGAAAATGTATTAAAAATCAATAAGTGTTGTCGACGTTTGACCATCAATAAAGCCAGCGAAAACAAAATTTTCATGTTTATTGCATAGTGTTATTATTCATTAAATTAATTTTATACCTACTATATATTTAAAGAGATGGCACAACTGATGTGACTCGTACGCTTCATTTCGGAATCCCATCTAATTATGAAAAGGAATGCTACACGCGTGTATTAAAAGGTCAACTTGCACTGGGATCCACAGTATTTCCCAAAAAAGTCAAGGTAAATACAATTTTTATCAATTCAAAATATTTTGAACAAAAAAGTTAATAATTAATATTTATACGTGATTGTTGAACTGTTTAAGGTTTATATTGAAATGAAATTTTTTTTTGGCTTAAGTTCAAATCTGAGTTTTATCCATATCTTCTTAATTTAAGAAATTTTAATTTGCGTTCATAATCGCAGATGTAAAAAATTAAGAAAAGTTATTTACAAAAATATGTAGTTTTAGCCATAAAAATTTACCTAAAACGACTTATAATCAATAATTTGTGTATCAGATGAGTTACCGTGTAATTCGATTCGAAAATAAAACTTTTCGGATTTCTGTGTTAATTATATTGATATTCGAAAAGATTTTCTATCGATACGAATTACAGAGAAACCTTCACGTTCACGGTTGCACTTTTCATGAAACGATCAAGAAACTATAAAATTCATGTCGAAGCATCCAGGCTTCGCAAAAATTAATCTTAATGCTACAGATGCCACAAAAGCTGTGCACGCAAAAAAAATGTGATTTTGTATAAATAAGTTTTATAATTTTAAGGTACAGTCCGTCGAAAAATATAATCTGTATGAAAAATATATAGAATTACTAATTAAATGTCGAACAACTTTCAGGAAGTGCTAAAATGTAGTACTCTGTTTTCGACGTTTATATATGTGTAGATCTTTTTATGGTAACAAAATTTAATATGTAGTTATTTGGTTTGAGGATTTTGTTCATTGACGAGTATAAGTAAATTAAAACTCTTATTTGGTTTCTTTTATTTATTTTATCCTCTATTTCGTCCAACTTAGTAATTTTTAGAGAATTTTTTACACCAAATGATTTACAATTGTTCAATTTACAACCGTTGTAATCTACTGTATTGTATCAAATAAAGCTTTGCAACTTGTGAACAGACATTTCAAAGGTCAAGTTGTTATAGAGCGAAACGTAAAATTTTCTAAGGAGAAAAGGAGAGATTAGAAATAAATTAAACTTAGTATTTTAAATTTTTAATCGCACTATTTCCCATAATAAATATTTTACCTACATAGTATGTAGTAAAATATTATCACTTTTATTAAAAACAAATTGAATTGACAGCACCCGGTCAAAAAACTCTTGTTTGGCAGCACTATACTAAATGTATAGCTGTTGTTGTTTTTCTACAAACATCTTACAACTACAATTAGAGTTGAAAAAAAGTCAGCCTAGGTAGTAATGGTAAAGTAAGAAAACAAAAACAATTGGTTGCTTATTGAGTTCTTGTTACAACTTTGGATATTGTTTAAACTTTTCATTTGCTTTAATGAAAGTTTAATATAATATCTCCAGTTGTTCTAAGAAATATTTGGGTAAAGTTCCCTGATGATCTGCATTAGCAACAGTGAAATGCGCATAGGAACAAGCTATACCCCTCAATAATCAATTTCAATTTGTTTTTAATAAAAGTGTTAATATATTACTACATATGTAGGTAAAATATTAATTATATGAAATAGTGCGATTAAAAATTTAAAATACTAAAATTTTACCAATTTCCATAAAGAGCACCAATTGTTAACTTCACAGTACCCGTCATTTGCTTTAATGAAAGTTTAATATAATATCTCCAGTTGTTCTAAGAAATATTTGGGTAAAGTTCCCTGATGATCTGCATTAGCAACAGTGAAATGCGCATAGGAACAAGCTATACCCCTCAATAATCAATTTCAATTTGTTTTTAATAAAAGTGTTAATATATTACTACATATGTAGGTAAAATATTAACTATATGAAATAGTGCGATTAAAAATTTAAAATACTAAAATTTTACCAATTTCCATAAAGAGCACCAATTGTTAACTTCACAGTACCCGTATCAGTTTCCCACAGGCTTTTAATTAGGTCGGAAATGAGAAATGAGTTCGGGGATAATGTTATCAATTCCTCGTGATTTGCTGTTCTTAAGATCATTTATCGCATTTAGAATTTCGTCAATGGAAGGCGTTTTTGTAAAGACATATTGTCTGATGTTATGTGATTCGCAATTACATGGCATATGTGGAATCTGATGTGTGTTTTGCAGCATATTGGTGTAATACTCAACCCAGATATTAATTTGGTCGGATTTTGATATTACCGGTTGTCCATCATGTATTTTTAGTGGTTTTCTATTAATCTTCCTGGTAAGTTTGTAGAGATCTGTAGTTCTGTGTGTTTCAGAAGCTGATTGTGCTTCTCTTGCGAGATTCTCAGACCACCGAGGCTTATCTCTCCGAGCGCTTCCCTTTACTGAACAGTCTATTCGTTTATATTCCGCTTGAGCCTCTCTTTCTTTGTTATGTGTTCTGACTGTGTTCAAGTTTGTCTACATTTGCTTTCGACTCATTACAAGATCCCATCTAGCAGCGAAAATCCATTGTTTTCTCTCCGGTTTTTTATAGCCGATGTGTTTTTAGCGGTTTCTTTGCGGTTTTCCAATCTTTCTCTGGCTGCTTTTGAAGGATATTTATATGAGATTCAATGGCATCTACAAGCGACTGGATATCTTAGCCGCCGGGTATAAAATCTCCTTTGAACAGAGTTTTTCTTTTTAATAGACACAATTTTTATTTTTCCAACTAAGAGTTGGTGGTCGCTAGAACAATCGGCTCCTCTCTTGTTGAGGATATCAAGGAGGAAGTTCTTTACTTTTGAAAGTTGCGAACCGATTACAAAACCATGTATGTAAAAATCAAATCAAAATCTAGCAATTTTCACTCTCTTTTGAAAGACTTGACTACGATTTTTTTCACGAACGCATAAATTGATGCAAATAAAAAAGTTTTACTGCATATTATCGGAGATTTTGTGAAAAATTATATTAAATTTTTTTGTATATTACGAGAAAAGTCGAGCCCAAAAACCAAAATTTAAAAATTTAATGCCAAATATTTTTGAAAATGTTAAAGAAATTTTTGTAAAATAAAATGTATATTCTTTATGTGTTAATAATCTTTTCAAGCAAAAATTTCATTGAAATAAAAAAATATTTGTAAAAGCTATGAAGCCAACAAGGTTTTCCACACCCGAGGTAGTCAAGTTTGACACCCTGTAGCCCACCGTTTCAACATGGTGCTCCAAATTCCAATATTCTTAAAGCTTAGGTCCTCCTCTATTAGTTTTTCATCCATCGTTTTGTAATCTGTTCGCAACTTTCAATGATACAGACTAGTAGTATGTTTATGGGACTTCTGTATATTTTTTTCCCATAAGGAGCAATGTAAAAGTGCACATTATGCATAGCTGGGAATCTGGTATTAATGCGCAGTATTTTTACATGCCTCCTTATAGTTAACTTTGTAGAAATGTGTTTTCCATCTCTGTATTTTTTTTCCAGCGCACACTAACCAATTGAAATGCATACAAAAATTCTGATCATGCTGGGTGTTGCTGTGGTGTTATTTTGTATATATTGCCATTGGTTAGTGTGCGTTGGAAAATTTTATTTGTCTCTTTTTAAAATTACTTTTTAAGATTATTTTTTAAGGGATGAAAATCTTTATTTTGTCTTTTTCCTATTTTTATTGCTATTGACTAGTGTGGGTGAGTGAGTTGGAAAATTTTATTATTCTATTAGTGACTGATTCTTTTGTTAGTCCCACCTAATTTTTGATTATATTGTGTGTCTTCGTATGCATTGATAATTTCTATTGTTATTGATAGAACTGTGTATAAAGCATTTGCAGCATGTGAATGCATGCCATGTGTGGAAAAATCTTAACGCTTGTTAAACACATGTGTCAATATTTTTTCTTATAGCACTTAATAAGATGACAATTTTGGACAATGCATAGGATTTTATTTGTTTTAAATAAAATTTTTATGATCGTCTGTCTCTTGGTATATTTTTATTACTCATATTTTATAGCTTTTCAAAGAAAAAGGATCAGAAATTTTTAAAAAAGGATACAAGAAAACAAACATGCATTTGCAGCATGTGAATGCATGCTATGTATGGAAAAATCTTAACGCTTGTTAAACACATGTGTCAATATTTTTTCTTATAGCACTTAATAAGATAACAATTTTGGACAATGCATAGGATTTTATTTGTTTAAAATAAAATTTTTATGATCGTCTGTCTATTGGTATATTTTTATTACTCATATTTTATAGCTTTTCAAAGAAAAAGGATCAGAAAATTTTAAAAAAGGATACAAGAAAACAAACATGCATTTGCAGCATGTGAATGCATGCTATGTATGAAAAATCTTAACACTTGTTAAACATCTGCAGGCTTGTCTAGTATATAAATATGTCGGTGTGTGTACACTAAACAGATGCATTGCTATGGGTTAGTTTGATTGTGTGCGTTAGGATATTTGATAATATTATGTGTTTGTGTTTGCATTAGATAAGTT